>OZ010604.1:28873158-28880658 GCA_963932145.1 Acanthosepion lycidas | reverse complement strand
CAGGAAGAGGGATCATCATTTCAAATAAGAGCCAAAGAAAAGATCCAACTCAATCCATAAGACATTTGGCACGTAAGTGAATAGTTTCACCAATGACGGTCAAAAGAACAGTAAAAAAACAAAAAACAAAAAAAAAAACTGGAAAATGATATCGTACGTGAAACATGTAAGACATCTTATGAGTACATAAATCACAAGGTTAGAGAGGGCGAAGATATTCTTGAATCTTGTTGGCTAAATATCATGGAATAATATATATATATATATATATATATTCGAAGTTTGAAGTTTATATAAATCTTTCATGAGCTTTCGATCCTTATCTATGATTCAATAATGATGAACATGTCATTTTCATCACGACACTTCTGTTAAGATTAGAGAATAATTATTATTATTGCTCAAAATAGAGTCCAATGGTGTTATAAAACTCTGTGAGAATTCCAGTACAATATGTTTGATTATTTCTGAGATACAATAGTTAAAATCTTAATCTAACAATTGGACAATTGTAAAGTTACATGATTTGGACAATTTTGCCGTTACACTCCGTATATATATATATATATATATATATATATATATATATATATATATATATATATATGTGTGTGTGTGTGTGTGTGTGTGTGTGTGAATCACTTGGGAAAGGGGTGAATCCTCTTATTCTCCTTCCAGCATGGGTAAGTAGCAGGACAAACTGGGTTCTATAGCCTTGGATGGCAACTACGGACGGTCGTAGTGCACCAGGTCTCTGTATTCCGCACTTCAAAAAATGCGGATGGTCTTGCACGAAACCTTCACCACTATAATCAAATCTCATGTGGTGTTGTCGGGCTGTCGGTTTCCTACGAACCGATCTGATGGACCTCATACGTCGAATTCGACGGGAGAGTTGAGAATATATATATATATATATATATATATATATATATATATATTAGTATAAAGATATTTTTACTATGAAATATTCAGAAGTCTATATATATTTATCAGTATTAATCCCAAAATACATTTATACATATGTATATATATATATATATATCTGACACTGTGAATATTTGTATATATACATATATATATATATATATATATATATATATATATATATATATATATATATATATGTGTAATTATGTATGTCTATACATGATAAATTCTCATATATATATATATATATATATATATATATATATATATATATATGTATGTATGTATAAATATATTTTTTACTATAAAATATTTACAAATCGTTCACAGCTTCCGCTGTGCAGGCGAAAATGGCAGCCAGTCTCCTCCATTATTCCTATTCCCTATTCGAACTCTTCCGCCATCCATATTGACACCCTTTTATATTTTTTTCACTTTATCGCCTTATTAGTTTTCGCTTGTTCTCAGCGTATTTCCACAAAAAAGGGAATTGCCAATTCCTTTTTGGTTTTGGTCCTAGACAGCATTCAAGCTGCCGAAATGTTTAGTGTGCTGGGGAAGACAGGGATTGCCAGAACTGGCTCGTCTGTATTTATTGCTATTATCACAATTACGCTGTTTGATAATGGCGGCGATATTGGAATATGGCTGCTATCCGCCAGATTGCCTTGGCGCTGACTGCTCGGTGAAATACAAATAGCACAGAATGGTATAATTGATGGCTGCTAACAAGACCAGGACTAGCCATTCTAACCAGTTCCACTGGGAATTTTGGAATGACGAGCAGGTGTCAAGCGTTGTCTCTCTTTCATCACGGTATGTCATGCTCACCTTCAAATAGCCAGAGTGAGAAACTTTACGTGTTTAGGCGTGAAAGAAATACATACATAGACACACACACACACACACATATATATATATATATATATATATATATATATATATTTAAGGATATATATATATATATATATATATATATATATATATAGAGAGAGAGAGAGAGAGAGAGAGAGACAGAGACAGAGATAAAGAGGGATGACATGAAAGGTTTGTAGAGTTTTTCAGTTATAGGCGTGCCAAGGAAAATCTAGCAATCATGCATGCACTGACAGGTACTTGAAATAGATTATATATATATATATATATATATATATATTTCCCTCAAGGCAGTAAAGTTGAGACCTCGTCACCAGTCTGCGCCTAATACCGACTGAAAAGTTATCGCGATAATGTTTTTTTTTTTTTAATTAAGTTTTTTTTTTGCATTTGTAAAATTATTTTATTCTCTGAACATAAGGTAAACTGTCCGAATGTTGTACATATCCGAGCGCTTTCGGCTATTCAGTTAGGAATTATTAAGCATGTTTCGTTTCATTTTTTTTACTAACTAAATTTGTAGATTTATGCATCTATAGTGATGAGAATGTCTTTTTCCAAACACGGTCAGCATGCTGTGGCCTTGTTCATAGTTTATATTATGATCGTATTTTCTAATTATTTTCATCTGATTTAACTTATTTTATTTGTATTTTATCTAAACCTACATTAACGTATGGGAATAGTACACATTTGATTCAAACCACACACACACGTACATGTACACACACACGCGCATATATATATATATATATATATATATATTTATATATATATATATATATATATATATATATATATATATATATATATATATATATATATATATATTATAGGATATTACAACAAAACATGTAAGAATCCCTACACAACTGCAGTCGGGTTTCAACGCATAACAATACTTCTCCTCATCGTGCCTGGACACACACACACATATATATATATATATGTATGTATGTATGTATGCATATTTATTCAAACATGATTCATTGAATAATATATATATAATTTGTCAACTTATTTTTATATTGATCCTTTCCAAGTTTCTGAACATTACTGCAAAGAAAAACTTATTGAAACTGCGATAAATTCTTTGAATCTTTGTAATTTACTCTTGAAGATCGAAAATACTTGAGTCTGTCTATATTTCTGCGATGAGGTATTATGTACAGTATTTACATTATGCGGACCATTGTTCTCATCTTTGTCGCCATATTTGTTACAACGTTTCGGCCGTTGTACGCTCCAGCCTTCTTCAGGTGGTTGGAATTTCGAACTGAACCCTTTATTTCGATCCCTGGGGTAGACTGTTCTAATTCCACGTACCATGTTTGATGGATGTCAGTTATCAGTTATCTCCTGCTAATTTTCCCTCTGAAAGTTCTCCACTGCCTTAACCGGGTATTGAACTCACACTCTTTGGGTTTGTCACTGGATCTAACCAACGCCTTTATCCACTTTATCCTCAAGGACACATGGCACAGTGGATAAAGGTGCCTTTCTTGGTTAATTTCATCTTAACATCCAGAAACAACTGGAAAGAATCAGTATAAAATTAGACACAATACGTCACAATACAATTATTCAACGAAAAATCATTAAATATATATAAGTGTAAGCAGTCGATTCATGATCCCCTCTTTACGACTGGATTGTGAAATGTCTGGAAGTTCCGTCTATGAAACTCTGGAGTCAGGATGCTGAAGGTAACATCAGTCAGCTAAGTGACAATCTTTTATTTCAAAGCCGGCATGGTCGCTTTCATCCCTACTGGGAAATACCAGGTGAAACCTCAATCCTCTTCATGGTTCATATTAGCAAGATCGGCCTCCATAGCACAAAGGAACCACTATTTCCGACTATATCAGCGTGACAGCTCTCGTCATAACAGGCGCTTCTTTGATACTCCTGGTCACAAATGTAAGTGACACCTCGAAAATAACTAAGTCCATGTTTGCTGAGAGAATGAGGCACCAAATACCCTGTAAAACTTAGGCTTTTTTTAACTACTGGCTTCCCTGCAATAGGGTACTAAAAAAATTGCAAGGTCTCTATTCCTCCTCTTCAAACGATTTGAGGAGATATTATTCTCTGATGATAATGCTGAATGCTTTGCCTGTAAATTCTCCTCAAACTCTACTCTTGACTCATCTGGAGTGTTTCTGCCTAACTTTTCACTTGGAACTGATTACCTGTTGAGTGATAAGCATATAACCCTTTCCGTGGTTTCTGCTATCATCTGTAATCTAGATCCCTACAAAGTATGTGGACCCAATAGCATCTCTGTAATAGTCTTTAAAAAATGGCTCTTGTTCTCTCTAAACTGTAAAATCGTTTTCCTTCTTCCTGGAAGTCATCGCCTATTGTTTCAGTTTTTTAAACATTTGGTGAACCGTCTGGCCCATCCAACTATCGGCCTATTAGCCTTCTGCCGCTTTGGGGGGAACTACTTGAGGTCCTAATCAATATAGAATTGTTTCATCATCTCTCATCACATGTTCTTTTGTCAGACTATCGATACGGCTTTCGTTTCTCCTAGATTGAGTATTTTGAATGAATTCTTTTCATTTTTCATTCAAAATACTCAAACTTTAGGAATACGTTTTCACAGCGTCGCGCACGTGACGACAACGTGACCATGTTTAAACGGAACGCTGATCATATAAAACTTTCAGTTATCTGTTTGGATAAGACTTGTTCTTATGTCCATCGTCTTTGTCATGTTGAATTGATAATGTTAATTATATTTTATGAATATGTCCTGAAGATGGTTTATTAGACCGAAACGTCCGACGTTGACATTATATTAACATTAAAACAGCATAATTGCATATAAGGATTTTTGTTTGTTTTTTCCGTATATTTTTCTTCATATATATATATATATATATATATATATATATATATATATAACACTGCTTTTTTATATGGTTCAGACGCAGATTGTTAATATTGCTTTAGCCGTTCTGAATGCAAGAGTGGAAGCTTCTAAAAAGAACCGTTGATTCTATTAGCAACACAAAACCCTAAGAAATAAGCCATATTGGAACGAACGAGCTTCGAAATAATTGCATTGTGGCGGCAATTTCTTATAAGCAATAGATTTATAAAACTAATTTGTGTTTTTTTTTTTTGTTTTTCAGTTTCTTTCTTTTTCTATAATATATTTATGGCATTTGAAACTGGATATATTTCAGATTTTATTTCATGAGTAAAATGAAAACAACAGACAATTCCAGTGTTACTTTCTAATCAAAATGGCAAATTAAGTCGGTAAATGCGTTGTATAGCAACGTCATTCACAATTTCTAAGACAACGGAGGATAGATTATCTTAACCCATAAAAACTAACACATACATAGATATATAAGAATTCATATTGCATATCGTGATATATATAACATATGTTTTGCATAGTGTTGCCTAATTTATATATATATATATATATATGTTGTTTGCTTCGTCTTATTTAGCCCTGTTCTTTTTCTTTCTTTTGTTATTGTTCTTTGGGAACGGTGTCGATTCCGTTTGTTGACGAGTTTGTCGATTACTCTTAACCTTTTACCAATTACTTCATACACAGGTTACACAATTATCACCCTTTCACGCAGACCCACGTGTTTTTGTTGAAGGTATATGGCTTCAATAATCTTTCGTTATTTTCTTCGTAATAAAATTTATGGATTTTTTATTAAAGCCAAACAAGTGTTATATAATATTACTATAGTTCTTGTACAACTTGTCAATCTATTGTAAAATTGCAATTTTTTCAGATAAACGACACACGAGACTGTAAATGGTTGGTAGTCACATAACATATATGTGGAGTAATTGGTCATGGTTAAGTGGAATCGCATCCCCGGTATGATGATAGACTAATTCCAATAGTAATGACTGTCCGGGGTCTTTTCAGGAGTATGGAACAACGTGTTGTTCATAGGGATACCCTGAACTGAGGTAGTACCTCCTGTTAGGGTCCCAACTATGGGAAAATTGTTAACCCACAAATTCGGGTTAAAAAACTATGAAAGTGTAATGTTTAATTTTTATAGTAAAAATATACCATCAATACATTTTCATATTAAAAGTATTAACATCAATACATTTTTGTAAAAACATTATAAGAAATGTTTGAATTTATTTCGAAAATATATTTCAGCTCCGATCTGCGCCCCTCTCGGCTGTTGAATGGAGACAAAAATGGCCGGCATCTGATGTCATTGACGCTATGAAATGGTTGGTTGAAGTGTAGAGTGACAGTAGAAAATTATTAAATAAATAATTATTAAAATTATTAACTGAAGACGGAATTCTGTTCCAGATTCTTCAGCATATTTTCTTTGCGCGCTATTAGCGTTTCCATTAAACAGCTAAGAAAAAAAAAAACGCAGATTGAAGTTGAGATATATTTTCAAAATAAATTCAGATATTGAGGGATTAAGCTGTGATTTGGGTTTACTCAAAGAAGATAATTTCCAAAAGAACAGTAACGTTCCTTGGAAGAGAAAGTCCCGCTTCGTGTGTTCTAAAATTTTCATATTAACATCCATGTCTTTGTGCTTCACTTTAGTCACTTCGCTTTAGTCAAAAGTTTAATTTATAATAAATATCTATTTTATTTGCTATATTGCTATCATTTTACTGGCTTTTTATTCCCCAAATCTTATTAACCCGGCCTATAATTTATATCTATCTATCTATCTATCTATCTATCTATATTAGTCTTTTCATATCTATCTATCTGACTATCTTTCTATCTATCTATCTATCTATCTATATTAGTATTTTCATATCTATCTATCTATCTATCTATATTAGTCTTTTCATATCTATCTATCTATCTATATTAGTCTTTTCATATCTATCTATCTATCTATCTATATTAGTCTTTTCATATCTATCTATCTATCTATCTATATTAGTCTTTTCATATCTATCTATCTATCTATATTAGTCTTTTCATATCTATCTATCTATCTATATTAGTCTTTTCATATCTATCTATCAATCTATCTATCTATCTATATTAGTCTTTTCATATCTATCTATCAATCTATATTAGTCTTTTCATATCTATATATCTATCAATCTATATTAGTCTTTTCATATCTATCTATCTATCTATCTATCTATCTATCAATCTATATTAGTCTTTTCATATCTATCTATCTATCTATCAATCTATATTAGTCTTTTCATATCTATCTATCTATCTATATTAGTCTTTTCATATCTATCTATCTATCTATCAATCTATCTATATTAGTCTTTTCATATCTATATATCTACAGTAGCGTCCAAAACTAAGGGACAACATTTTAAAACCTAATATTTGTTAGAAATAACAACTGTGAAAAGCTGAAATTTTGACAACTGGTAGTCGTTATCATTCATAATAACATACTAAAATTTGAATCATTTGCAAAGGATAGAAAAAAAATTATAACAATTATTTATTTATTTTCAAAATAGGATCGTCCAAAAGTAAGGGACAAAATTGAGAAAAACAATGTAAACAGTATGCTATATTCAATTTTTTTTATTTCCTCTAAAGAATAAGTCTTACTTAGTCATTTGTAAACGTTGCATCAGCCGGCACCATGGCGAAACGCCAAAAACTGGATTCCTCTGTGAGACAAGCTATTGTGAAGCTACACAAGGAAAAGCACACCATTAGAGAGATTTCAGAGAAAG
>OZ010604.1:28813158-28868158 GCA_963932145.1 Acanthosepion lycidas | reverse complement strand
TGTCTTCGGATCTCGGTGCCGCACATTCCATCCCCCTTTTCTTCTTCTATGCACATTGACCCTTCAGGATGTAGGCCATCATGGCATTCCACCTGTCCCTTGTAGCTTCTTAATAAGTTTTGTATTTTTGTTATTTCTACCAAATCCTGTTCCGCCATCCACTGTCCCTCTTTCACTCTATCTGTTCTGTGAGTAACAGGTTTTCCAAGCCCTCCTTCCTCATTACGTGTCCCAGAAATTTCAACTGCTTCTTTCTGACGTTAATTTAATGTTCGTCCCATAGTATCCTTGGCATCCTATAGAACAACATTTCTTTTACTTTGAGTCTTTTCTTCATCTTTGTAATTTCCTAGCATTCGCTGTCATAGAATATGACAGATACCACGTAACAGACGAGTTTTCTTTTCTTTGTTTCTATCAAAATCGTAATCGTGTATTCTGTCTTCTACAGTGGAGTCTACAGAGCCAGAATATATGTTTGTAAGTAGTATGCAGTTATAGGTGACTAGCAACAAGGCCCGGTGTTGCCCATGCTTGATTCAAAAATCGTACGACTCATACAGCAATCGTTATCACTTGACTAAATATTTTTGCCCTTCCTTGCCTTTAAAGGAGTGCCCTTTTCCGTGCTGATGTTGCTACATGCCTTACTTCTTGCTTATCTCACACTGCGAATTTTTTCTAAGCTCTATACCAAACATTAAATCTGTTACGAAAAAAAGAACTAAACAAAATGAACACAAAACGATCAGCCTTAAAAAAGGACTTGTAACTGGAAAAACCGAATGAAAAAAGAATGTTAACAACAAATACTTTTTCACGCCCAACCCAGTTCTGCGGAATCAGAATCAACGTTGAGTTTAAGCAAGCGAATGAACCAATTGAAGTAAAGTGCCATGCAGATTTAAATTTTCCCACTTGTGACGAATGCAGCTATCGATTTTTTGCAAGCTAGCATGCTAGTTAACATTCGTGTCAGTCAGCTGTTGGCTCTCACGCTGGCCAATAGAATCTTCCTGCCTATTCGTGGCAGCCAGCTATAGGCTCTCAATCTGGCCAGTAGAAAATGGCCGCAAACTACACGAAAACTGCCGTAGAAGCATGAAAAAATCGATTATTTCCACTATCGATGGGCGTTGGGAAATGCAAAGTCGGTCTTGGCCTTATCTGCTAACTTGGAGCATGTTCATGTAAATTTTGGTGCAAATCCGTCGAAAATTGCGGCCGTACATTCGTTACACAGACACACACACACACACACACACACACACACACTCACATCCTGCCTTTTATAGATAGAGATATTTTCATCAAATCTGGCCCAGTCACACATTTATTTATTGAAGACTTCCTTCGATAACTATGTCGTTCAAGTGTCGCACCTTTTCATTATTATTATTCCACTAATGTGGTTATCTGCGTAACTGTTAGTGTTCTACATTAGTGTTCCACATTAGTGTTACACGTGCAATGTTATCAGTTTGTCGATGAATTCAACTGGAAATGCTGATTGAGTATTAAGATTTTCATTGAGCATTACTCTCTATATCCATTAGCTTTTAATTTTCCCAACACTTGTATGGTCTTCATGAATGGAGAGTATTTTTCCGTCGCTTAATGTAAGAATTTCGTGAGGACTAAGACTAGTATATGAATGTCAGCTATTAAGTTCTTATGGATAATTTCCGTTTTGGTGTAAGCAATTTTAATGACGAATATACACCCTAACTAAGGGTTCTTTAATTTCACATAACGGGTGCTGGAAATTGGGTGATGCTCGATAATGTTCAGTATAGAAAGCAGTGCATTGACAAAGAATAATCTCCACAACGGACCGGAAAATCTGAACCTAATAAACAAAAGCTAATATTGTGTATGTAGTGAAATCTTTGGGCATTATCATTTAGAACAAATGGAGCATTAAATGCACATTTATAACTCCAGTAGCTACAACGTGTCAAGTAAAGTTTGGTCGAATATTGTCTTGTGCCTGTCAATAAGAAAAATATTTTATTTTATCTTTCATGGCAGCATAAGGACCATATCCAGCAAAAATAACACGTGGGCTAATTTTGGAACTCGACTCGTCTGTTCTACTCTTCCTGTTGCATTTACCTGACTATCAGCTAACCGGTTTTTCGCTGATGACGAGATCTTTCCCCTAACGAAAGAGAGTTACAAGAGGTCTTCGAACTTCTTGACTAATTTAGCGCTGAAAACGTTTATTTAATAAAGTGGATGGTTACAAGCGAGAGGGGAGATGGGATGTCCTTATTTTATTAACGCATTGAGGAAAACATTTATGTGGCAGATCTAAATAGGGGACGATTTCGGATAACTACTTTACTAGTACGAAGAAGTGTTGGGTTCTTGCTTTTCCAACGTGAATTTTAGCAAAAATGAGCGCTGTACATTCAACCAAAATTTCCACTCAGCTTGATGCTTCCATTATCGATATCAATAACCGTTAATCCATCTGTATTTCTAGCTTTAAACAGGAATTCTTAAAACAGGAAGCACTTCGCTATCCAGAGGAGGAATTTGAGTCAAAAAGATCTACTTCGCACATAACATCTAATGAAACTCTAGCCAAATCATATTGAATAGTTGCTTGCTAAATGACACGAAACCATTGTAAATGACGATGAATATGTAATTGAATAAAATGTAATTAGACTTTAGATTTTATGAATAAAGTCGACAAACAAAGGCAGAAATTATATATAATATATATAAAGAAAAATATAGTACTTCTCTAGCTATGGGATAAATAGCAGAACAGACTGTGCTCTCAGGCTGTCAAGCGGCAACTAGTCTTTGAGCAGAGAAACTTTGAATTCAAAACCAGTGTGAAGAATGTTGGGCTCACCAGGCTCTGTTACCTTAGTCTCACCAGGCTCTGTTACCTTAGCCTCACCAGGCTCTGTTACCTTAGTCTCACCACTGCTTTCATTATGGGGCCTCTACGATCCTATGTTTACAGAACCCACATAGGACACTAGGGCAGGTCGATTTTAGAACCATGATATTGCACTCTATTTCAGATTTGGTGTTTGACATGATAAATAATGGCACAATTATGTTTTTTTCAATTACCATTTTTTTTAGGGAAAGTTTAAAAATTAAGTTTAGGTTCGAAATCGTAACGTTGCAATTTCATTTCAGAGATCAACCTTATAAATTTATAATTTACTGAAGCTTTATAAATTGTATATGGACAAGATAGATGGTACATTATTACTAAATCATTGTGCCATCAAATAACACTTTCATTTACTTCAAAAGGAAATTATACTGAACAATTTCGATATATTATGATGCAATATATTATACAGTGCAATAGTTTTAGTGGGATTTTCAATAAACAATGCAATTTTAAAACAGTTTGTCTTATAATTTGTGCCCAGCAGTATTATGGTATTATATAAACTTCTTTCGCTATTTCTTTGTTTTCATTAAATATAATCATAATAATGATTTACAAAATCTTGCTAATTCGGTAAGAGGCACCAGTGGAATAATGGATAAGCGGCAAGAATCGGATGAGTCAAGTCTTTAATTCCTCTCGGTTTTATGAATCTTTTTCTTCTTCTATGAGAGACTGGGTTTTATAGCCTATGAGAAGGAAAACTCTGGAATCAGAATCGGCCTAGACTCCGTCTAGCTATTTTGCCCAAGAAACATCACTACGGCTGGATAAAAAAGATAAGACCTTTTTGTAAATCTTTTACAATTTATTTAATACAGATTTTACTTATGGAATACAGTAAAAAAATTGCCCATTTTTGCCTGTAGTGATTCATAATTAGAATTCTGATTTGAATATATTTTCCATTCAATGTTTCTAATACAAAAGATATCAACTTTATTTGGATTTATTCTTGAAATAATAAAAATTTGTAGACAGTCTGTAAGCAAAAACCTGCGGATATTAGGTATTTATGTATATTCTTCAGACTATATTTCAAATTAAATGCTCCAAAATTAGCGAAAGCCACCAATTGTAGTGGCAGTACTTATCACATTAAACCCCAGCTTTCCGGCTGAGTGCAATGTCAATTTTCTAAAAGAAGTGAAAAATCAACCTGCTCTAACGGGTCACACACACACATCTACAATATTTCTCCATGACCTCATGGGAGGCTTAATACATTTTAAGTATAAGAAATATACTTATTTGGTCTACACATGAACTTTTGAAATTAAACTTTAGAGGAAATGGCATTTATTTTCTTAAACATGCAAGAAAAAAAAAAGGGATTATTTACCATTTTAAACCTATATACAGATTTATTATTGATGCCAAAGAAAGCGTGATATTAAGTTTCCAAAATAATTTTAAAAATAATTTTCTTTGAAATGATATTCCGTTATTTTTATTATTTTTTTTTTACTTATCATTCTTCTCTGTGGTATTTTCTTTCTTTCGTTTTTATTCTTTACTTTTTCCTTGGGGAAAATAAGTCTACATGTCGTCGTTTCACTAACAAATAATTTTTACGTGGTGGAATTGCTAGAACCACACCTAGAGTCTTTACTCCTAATTCATGCCTGCTTTCGATATCACATATTCCATTATTCCTGAACTGGTGACGGGCCAAGGCCCGAGAGCCTACCTGGCTTGATATATTACCGATAGAAGTGGAGTGAAGTGCGAAGTGAAAAAGATTTTCCCAGGTTGGATTTGAACTCGACTTTGCAGTTTTTTTAAAAAAATCAAACACCCCAAGCAAGAATATAAATCCCCTAAGACTAAAAGAGTTACTGTGGGGAAAGAACAATAAAAAGAAGAGGCTGCAAAAGGACAGAAGTTGAAGATTTTCGCCATTGAGATTTTTTTATTTGACAGAACATCAAGAAACTGGAAAAAAAGTTCCATAAGTGTAAAGTGCTAGCGAAGAAACTATTAGAATAGAACTTACGGTTACATTTTGCAATTTTAACAGTACAATAATGACATCTAGTTGCCAATCTAGTAGTACTCTTAAATTCCTGAAGTTGAGGTACCAAAGTGGAAAGGTCATCAGAACAATTACTTTTAAAGTATTTATAGGAAGAACACATGGAGCTGCGTTAAGGCGGAGGGAAAGGGATTGAAACCGAGCTGTTAGGTCAGCATCGATAATATTGCAGATTCTTCTTTGGATTTTATCCAGAATCTCTAGATATATAACAGAATCACCAGGGTAGATGTGGGAAAATATTCAATGTTCGAACGAATCGTAGACTTATAAACGTGAAAGATTCACAAGAGAAAAATTGTCAAGCACGCGACAATGAACAAATTTTCGAGGCAACAATCTTAGCAATTGACTAGATGTAATCATTCCATTTTATATTAGTAGTAAACGTTAGACTTATAAGTCAGAATGATTTATTCTCCTGAAAGTTAGCATCAGCCTTGCTGGTTGAAGGTAAATAACATAAGGAAGAGGCAGATTAAATTTTTGGGACACGCAATGAAAAAGTAGTTCTTGGAGAATCTGATACTCACAGGACGAATAGATAGAGAAAGAGACAAGGAAAAGCAACGGATGACAAACCTGACGGGCTTAAGCAAGTGGATAGCAGAACGTGATCTGGGGGAAAGTGGCAGAGGGACGGAACTTATAGAGAGCTACTAGGGTTAGGGAGAAGTGGAGAGCCGTGATCGCCTATGTCCTGAAAGGACACGGCACACACACAAAAAAAGAAAAGATATCGATTAAAAGAAAATAATTTAGAGTTAAATTTAATAAGCTATTTTTGGCGACAGTTAACAACAAATGTCATTTTCAACATCAACTACCAATTTGACTTTATTTAACATAACAAAAAGATATATGTCTATATTTCTGAGATTGGGTATTATGCACACTATTTACATTATTCGGACTATTGTCCTCATCGTTGTAGCCATATTTATTACAACATTCGGCCGTTGTACGCTCCGGCCTTCTTCAGGTGGTTGGAATTCGAACCCTTTATTTCACTCACTGGGGTGGACTGTTGTAGTTCCACCTGCCATGTTTTAATGGATGTGCGTTGTCACTATTGAACTTGAGGATACATGTCACAGTAGATAAAGGCGTTAGTTAGATCCAGTGACAGGGCCCAAAGAGTGTGAGTTCAATACCCTGTTAAGGCAGTGGAGAACTTGGAGAAGGAAATTAACAGGAGATAACTGACAACTGACATCCATTGAACATGGCACGTGGAACTAGAACAGTCTACCCAAGTGAGTGAAATAAAGGGTTCAGTTCGACATTTCAACCACCTGAAGAAGGCCGGAGCGTATAACGGCCGAAACGTTGTGATAAATATGGCGGCAAAAATGAGGCCAATAGTTCAAATAATGTAAATAGTTCACAAGAAGACATGAGGGAATTCAGTTATTTTTTTTCTACCGTTATTCATTTCTCTACCTGACATTTTGTTTGATATTTCGTTATCTTTTGTAAAATGTCATTTCAAAGTACCGGTTTGAGTGTCAGTTTATAATGACAAGCGACACGTCACCACCAAAACAGTAGAAAACGAGGTGGGTGGGGACAACAACCGTGAACCCATCTACGAGGATTTCACCTAACAGGCTGTTAACTGGAATCATTTTTTTTTTTTAAGCATTTCCCCCCAAGCAAGGCGGGAGTGCCACTAGCATGCAAGGGGTTACAGACAGTGAGAGTCAGAGGTAAAGAGGGGCGATGTGAGGAAAGGATACAGAGAAAGGATGGGGATCAGTATCAAGGCATCAGAAGATGTCGATTGACATTACATTTGAATATCTGTAGATTATATCTATCAGGGAAGTAAATAAGAGGAAGGGAGTTCCACTGTCGGGAAGTGCGAGAGAAGAAGCTGTTGGAAAAGAAGAAGCGGTTACATTTACCCGTTTCGACAGTGAAAGGGTGGGACCGAGATGCCAACCTAGTAACATCATTTCATTCAAGGCATTATTACTGGTACTATAGAAAAGAAAATTGGTTACCACCAAGACACCTAAACGTACTAAAGCAAATAAATAAATAAATAAGGAAATACACATCACTCCCTCCTCACAAAAAAGGCGGGGGGGATCATGATCATACAGACAATTACTATTTATAATTAAAGATGTTTTATTTACACTATTGACATCGTTCGGACTGTTGTCCTCATCTTTGTTAGCATATTCACGAGGCACGACCGTTGTACGCTCCGGCCTAAACGTCGTGAATATGGCAACAATTATGAGGACAGCAACCGGGACAATGACAATGGTATAAATAATTACAATACGTCATCTCAGAAAAATGAAAAGATCCTGAAGAAGGCTGGAACGTACAACGTCCGAAACGTCATGAATATCATAATAAACACGAGGACAATCATCCGGGCAGTGTAAATAATGTAGATAATTACCTCATTTCAGATATATAGACAGATCTTAAAGAAGGCAGACGCATGCAACAGCCGAAACGTCGCGAATATAGCAACAAATATGAGAACAACAGTCTGAACAATGTCAATAGTATAGATAATTACAATACCCTATCTCTGTAATGTAGACTGGTCCTGAAGAAGGCTGGAGCTTACTACAGCCGAAACGTCATGAATATTACAATAAAGACGTGGACAATAGTCCGAGCAATGTACATACATAAACATTAGGTTGGTGCAAAAATGATGACGGTTTTTGACGTATTTTTTAACGTCAAAAACCGTCATTATTTTTGCACCAACCTAATAGTTACCATGCATCATCTCAGAGATATAGGCAGGGGCGTATAACGGTCGAAACATCGTGAATATGGCAACAAATATGGGGACAATAGTCCGAACAATGCCAATAATATAAATAATAAAAATACCTCATCTCAGAAATATAGACAGATCCTGAAGAAGCCCGGAGCATACATCGGCCAAAACGTCGTAAATATGACAAGAAAGATGACGACCAATGTATATAGTGTAGATAATTACAATACCTCATTTCAGAAAAACAGACATAAATGGTTTCTAGAAAATAGAGAAAGATATATATCAAAATAAAATGTGTAATCACATCATGGATTCTCCTCTGGTTTAAGCAGCCATTATTTTTATTCAATTATCACTCCGACATATTAATTATTGGAGACCGTCTGCGCGTTGGTTGTCATTTTCCTTCCGAAAATGGATAGTCAAGCTGTTTTTTCATTATGATTGTAGCTTCCCTTGGCGGTGCTGTTTTTGTTTGCATAAATCATAGTTTATTTGCTTCATGATTTTCTTTCCGTTGCTTTTTTTTTTCTCCCTATAGCTTTTGTTTGAGCAGCTGATGGGGAATCTGGATGTTTCTATTTGAAGTGAATGGCAAAACCTCGATTTGTTCTCGAACTTTTCTGAATATTGTTTTTTTTTGTTTTTTTTTTCTTTATTCTCCTTTCAGCAAATTTCTTTTATTTTGAACGTTTTATTTTTTCTTCTTTTCTACCTTCAACATTCCTTCTTCTTCTTCTTCTTCTTCTTCTTCTTCTTCTTCTTCTTCTTCTTCTTCTTCTTCTTCTATTCTATATTTCCCGATGACAACATTAATAAATATGGCTGACGGCCAAATCATGTTGAAACACCGGTTCTCGTACGATCACCGAAGTTAAGCAATGTACAGACTGGTCAGTAGATGGGTGATTGCTTGTGAATTCCAGATGCTGTATGCTTGGATGTGCGGGTTGTGTAATGGATAACGGCACAAAATTGGAAAACGGAGACTTGAGTTCAAATTCCAGCCGGGTTCGTTATATTAACTTACGCGCAAATATCCTTGGAAAAGCACCTCTTTTCCCCGCCCCCAGATATGGGTTAACTAACACTACTTGTATTATTTCATAAAATTTTAAAATGTTTTCATGCTTTAAATTAGCTACAAAAGGTTGATAAGGCGTTAGCACATACACATACATGGACACACACACACACATACATGCACACACACACACATATAAATAAAATAAAGGTAAAAATAACATATAGAGGGTTTTTCCTTTGTGTTTTATTTTTAAAATAAAGCTTTGAGTCGTCATTTGCTGATGCCGTGAGGTCGAAACCATAGTCTCGTATTCAACTAATCTCCTACTTTTTAAAGTATATATATATATATATATATATATATATATATATATATATATATATATATATATATATATATATATATATATTGCACCAAAATTTACATGCACATGCTCCAAGTTAGCGGGAAGGCAAAGACCGACATTGCATTTCCCAACTCCCATCGATAGTGGAAATAATCAACTTTTTCATGCTTCTACAGCAGTTTTCATGTAGTTTGCGACCATTTTGTACTGGCCAGAGTGAGAGCCAATAGCTGGTTGCCACGAATAGGCAGGAAGTTTCTATTGGCCAGTGTGAGAGCCAACAGCTCACTGACACGAATGTTAACTAGCATGCAAAAAAAATCGATAGCTGCATTCGTCACAAGTGGGAAAAATTTAAACCTGCATGGTACTTTACTCCAATTGGCTCATTCGTTTTTTTTAAATTCAACGTTGATTCTGATTCTGCAGAACTGGGTTCGGTGTGAAAAAGTATTTGTTGTTAACATTATTTTTTCATTCGGTTTTTCCAGTTACGAGTCCTTTTCAAATCTGATCGTTTTGTGTTCATTTTGGTTAGTTATTTTTTCGTAACACATTTAATGTTTAGTATAGAGATTAGTAAAAATCGCAGTGTGAGGCAAGAAGTAATGCATATAGTAATATCAGCACGGCAAAGGGTACTCCTTTAAGGGCAAGGAAGGGCAAAAATATTTTAAGTCAAGTGATAGCGATTGCTGTATGAGTCGTACGATTTTTGAATCAAGCACGGGCAACGCCGGGCCGTGCTGCTAGTATATATATATATATATATATATATATATATATATATATATATATTAAATAAAAACAAACCACTTCAAGGTTCCATGTAATAAATTATTTCACCACAGCCCTTTTAAAGGACTGCGGATCACAGACTTTTCAACCTTTGGAAGTAAAGTCTGATGATCCGCAGTCTTTTAAAAGGGCTATGGTGAAATAATTTATTACATGTAACATGTGGCATGTTTTTATTTAAATTATTTGCTCTGGATTTACATTGAGCTCTCTGGATTTTATCCTCCTCGGGTCTACCCATACGGATTACCGCGTTTTTCATTATATATATATATATATATATATATATATATATATATATATATATATATATATATACCCAATTATAGGATTGGTGTATGCGGAATAAATTCCAATAAATAAAAATTACTATTCATAAAAGAGTGCCCAATACAGAGTAGAGCAAATATAATTTATTCGAAAATTATTACATAAATACCCATTTTGTTTAAACACTTCTGGTGTCCTATCAAGTGATGGCGTTGAATGTAGAACAAAGAGTTTTCCTGTCAAAATGACAATGGCGAAAAACTCTTTATTCTACATTCAACACCATCAATGATAAGACACCAGAAGTGTTAAAACAAAAAAAAATGTTATTTTTATCGTGATTTTATAACATATTTATGTTGTAATTTTCGAATAAATCATATATATATATATATATATATATATATATATATATATATATATATATATATATATATATATATATATATTGTGTGTGTGTGCGTGAATGTGTATGTGTATAGAGGTAGACAAATCAAATAATTAGATATTAGCAACTGTATATGCACGGTAGTGGTCGTACGGATATAGGCAAATAAATATTTACCAGATTTTCTTTAAGGTGTAAACATGTCAATGTGTGTATGTGTGTGTGTGTGTGTGTATGCATGCATGCATGTATATAAGTAAGTTTTTATGGTACAAAATTTAACGATAGCTAGGATAAGCAACATTTATATGACATTTTAAAAAGCTAAAAAAGAACAACCGGTTTCGTTCGAGCCTTATCAACTTTATTATTAGGGGATATAAAATATATATATATAAGCGTGTAAATTAAATTAATATAACGAATTGATGGAAGGAAAAAAATATGAATTTCAAGAAAACTAGAGTCCAATAAAATTCAGACCCAGTAAGCATTCTTCCTGTTTACAAAAGGATGGCCCACGGGATCTGATATACAAGGACTCTAGAACCTTGAGGTGATATGAAAAGTGGGACCTAGATAAAATCGAAAAAAGGTCCAATCTAAAATCAAATATAAATTTCCTGCTACTTATTACATACTCTTCAATAGAAGAGTCAGAATTATTATATACTTTACATCCGGATTCAAAATCTGGGTGGGTGGGTAAGTGTTCTTTTATTCTCAGATCCAAACGCTGGGACGTCCTCCCTATGTAGTCGAGTCCACAACAACACTTATATTGATAAATCACTGAATTAACATGATGGTGCGGGGGAAGGACGTCCTTACGAATGAAAGAAAAAAACAGGATGGGTAACAAATATTACCCTAACATTCGCCGAAAAATAACAGCTATTAATCATACTCGAAATTCGTCTAGATAAAATCTCATTATATATATATATATATATATATATATATATATATATATATATATATATATATATAAATAAACAAGTCTGAATAAACAATTTAGACGTGCTGTGTTTACTTTAATCACGTATAAGCTTTTTTGTTTCATGATTAAAGGCAGCAAGAAATCTACTACTTTTCTATCGTCATCATCAAGGTTTTGAGGGCTAAGACAAATAATTGAGTTTGTCCGCAATCAATTATTTGTCTTTTGTCGAGTCCATTCTGTTTTGATTATTTCGTGTTAATAACCTTGGAAAAGGCATGAACATACATATATATATATAAAGAAATATAGTCTTAAGGTGTGCTATATTTATGGAATAAAGTGCTCAATATCAGAGATCGTGTGTAAATATAAAAGTGAACATAGAAGTCAATACTTAGAGGCTACAGTCTGTTTCATTCTATATGCAATTGTCAGGCCTGACGATTGCATATAGAATGAAACAGACTGTCGCCTCTAAGTGTTGACTTCTATGTTCACTTTTATATATATATATATATATATATATATATATATATATATATATATATATATGAAGAAAAATATACAGAAAAAACAAACAAAAATCCTTATATGCAATTGTGCTGTTTTAATGTTAATATAATGTCAACGTCGGACGTTTCGGTCTAATAAACCATCTTCAGGACATATTCATAAAATATAATTAACATTATCCATTCAACATGACAAAGACGATGGACATAAGAACAAGTCTTATCCAAACAGATAACTGAAAGTTTTATATGATCAGCGTTCCGTTTAAACATGGTCACGTTGTCGTCACGTGGGCGACGCTGTGAAAACGTATTCCTAAAATTTGAGTATTTTGAATGAAAAATGAAAAATGAAAAGAATTCTATTTTGATCTAAAATTTATATGTACGCTTGTCGAGCATTAATCCCGCTAGAAAAGGGGAAATACTAAAGAAGTCAGGTCTAGTATTCAATTCGATATATTTGCTTACATATATATATATATATATATATATATATATATATATATATATATATATATATAAAGTGTATTATGTATAAGGGTGTTTTATTAAGATGGATCAAATCAGCAGTTTTATGCTTTAACGCTCGGCCACGCAGAAAGGGTCATTTTATCCTATTTAAGGTAAATACATTCTCTTCACTCAGATCATTTTCCCCAAGATCTCCTTTCTGCAGAGTTTCGTAATGGAAACCTAAACAAAACAAATTCTAAAGAATTAATGGATTTATTTTTAAACCGACTTCAAACGTTATTATAATGGACCCCTCTTATTTGATAAAGCCGTCCTGTTTTAAGTTATTTATCAAACAGTCTGTAATACGTCTAGTGGCAAATACTGTGATGTCTTTTGAGCCGAGCGGAAAAAAAAGCTGGATCAAGAAGAGTTAGTTTCCACTAAAAAGTTCGATACACATTTTCTTTACTTAGAATTGTAAAGAAATAAAATTGTTCGATTATTCCAAATAAGAAGTGTCCACTATAATAAAATTTGAAGTAATAAAATACATTTTGAATTAAAATAAAAATCGATAGAAATAAAAGTAGTAATTCTTTATATGTAGGTATCTGAGCAACATGCAATTTGATAGACGTCGTATTAACTGAAACAAGAAAAAAGTCCCATACAAGGAAAGAAAAAAAATCAAATAGAAAACGACTTCCAACGCAGTAAATTAAAATGCTCAACGCTTAGTCCATCCAGACAGTAAAAAAAAAAAAAAAAAAAAAAAAAAAAAAAAAAAGAAAAAGAAATGTTCCAAATCGTCAACACTCAACTAAAAAATGGAATTTAACTGTGAAAGGTAAAAAAAAAAAAAACAATTTGTCGAAAAACTAGTAGAGAATGTATTCATTTCAATGTTTCAGTCAGAAGAAAGTGACAAGCCAAGGGTCAGGGGAGGGTGGAAGGGATTTGTCTTAAAAGGAAGAAGGTGTACAAAATTAAACACGAATATTAAACATGACATTAAAAAGTGTTTAAAATAACTTGATATAGATAAAACGAGGTAACGGATTAATATATAGATATATATAATGAAATGTACAAAGTCTGACAATTATTTTTAAGACATTTTTTATGTTTATACGTTCTTTTTATAGATACAGATATTAAACATTATTAACGACATTTTCATGCCGGTAAATGTCGTTAATACTATTTATTATAAACAGAGCATTTACTTAAATATTTGTATCTATGAAAAGAACGCATAAACATAAAAATATCTTAAAAATATATATATATATGTATATATATATATATATATATATATATATATATATATATATATATATATATATGTTTATATGTGTATATATATATATTTATATATGTATATATATATGTGTGTGTGCATATATATATATATATATATATATGTATATATATATATATATATATGTGCGTGTATATATATATGTATATATATATATGTATATATGTATATATATATGTGTGTGTATATATATATACATATGTATATATATGTAAATATATATATATAAGTATATATATATATATGTATATATATGTGTATATATATGTATATATGTATATATATATGTATATATATATGTATATATATATATGTATATATATATATATATGTATATATATATGTATATATATATGTATATATATATATATATATATATATATATATATATATATATATATATATATATATATATATACCAATCTGTCTTGTCGACAGATTTGATCTGGGAATTTAACTATATATATATATATATATATATATTACAGTAAGATTCACCCAGTACAATGCCAGCGGGAGGGCACTCGTGTTAGAGGATTACATTAAGGGGTAGTTTATATGGATAGGATGAGAAGATAATGGTTAACTTTTGATTTGAACAGGTTCAAATTGTAGTGATTGGGGAAACATCCTCTTGGGAGTCTGTAACACTAAGTAATGGTCCGTGTGAAGAATCTGTTTGAGTGAAATACGAATAGAAATATGTGGATCGTTTGCTACTATGAAAGTAGCATGGGTGGGTTCTAGACGTGAAGATCTGACATGGCGGAACCAAGGAATGTAGTTCGTGAACATGCAAAGATGTCTCGAGTGTTTATGAATTTAGATTTAGTGATTATTTTTTTATTTTTTTAATGTTCACCTAGTACAAGGCCCGTAGGTCACTCGAGGTAGATGTTTACGTTAAGGGGTAGTTTATATGGATACAAGGGGAAGATATTGGTTAACTTTAGACTTGAAGACAGGTTAAGAGTGTAGTGATCAGGGAAACATCCTCCTGGGAGTCTGCTCTACTGAGCAGTTCTTCACCGGAAGTAGCTGTCCGAGGGGAACTTACTTCTCTCCGATGGAATGCGGAAGAAATCTGGGTGGTTTGCTACTATGTAAGCAGTATGGCGGGTCATTGCCGTAAAGGTTAGACCTGGTGGAACCATGAAATGTAGTTCGTCCGAGCACTTTCCATAGAAGTAGCGATAGAGCAATGAGGGACTCGCCACATTCCGCCTGAGGAGAGAGAGGTTGGAGGGTGGAAAATAATTCTTCTTCAAAAAGGACTCGGCGATGCTTTTGAACTTTACGGAGACTGGAAAGTGAGACAAATATGGCAATAATACTCTATTTCCGGCGTTTTCTGGCTCTTACAAAGATGGGGATATCATGAGGAGTCAGGTACTGACTGCAGCGGTACAAGGAGCCGATCATTTTACCTGCATCTTTAGCGATGGATCGTATATAAGAGTCCCATCTGAGTTCGAGTTTGAGATTGCGACCCAATATTCTCTCAAAGCACGGTGCTTCCTCGAGGGAACATCAGTTCATCCTGATTGGCAGTAGATCGGTGTCTGGTCTGCTATGATGGAATGTACCTAGTTTGCTTTTCGATGCATTGAATGTAACCAGCCATATGTGCATGTGTTATCTCCTGTTCGAAAACCTCGCGCAACTGTCAGAATATCTCCAGTACAACCTTTCATATAAATCTATATCCCCATTCAAGAGAATATAAATGTTCTTCTTCAACAAACTAGTAACCGAGGCTACAAGCTAATGACCCCTGGTAATCTAATCCCCTTCCACGTATAAATGGTTGGCAGAAAAGGGTTTAGAAGAGATAGCAAAATGACAGATTTTACTAAGAGACACAACGGGCAGCAAATTGCGAAGAGCCAAGCGATACGGCACATGGATGGAAAAGTTAAGTCATTATCACAAAAAGCATACACAAAGTTTGTATCACATTTGATCATATTTCAGGAGAACAAAAACGAGACAATATTTTTTTACAAGCATATTCACCTTTAAAATGAATAATCCTTTCCTTGTTTATTGATTAGAAAAACGCCCGGCCTGTTTTAAACCAAATCTTTGAACATAGACTATATTTCTGAGATAATGTATGAGATTATTTATATTATTTACATTGTTCTGACTGTTGTCTTCATCTGTTGTCATATTCACGACGTTCCGGCAGTTGTACGTTCCGACCTTCATCAGGATCTGTCTATATTTCTGAGATGATGTATTGTACCTATTTACTATATTTACATTGTTCAGACTGTTGTCCTTATCTTTGTTGTCATATTCGCGACGTTCTGGCTGGTAAACGCTCCGGCCTTCTCCAGGATCTGTCTATATTTCAGAGATGATGTATTGTAACTATTTACATTGTTCGGACTGTTGTCCTTATCTTTGTTGTAACATTCACAACGTTTCAGCCGTTGTAAGCTCCGGTCTTCTTCAAGATTTGTCTATATTTCTGAAATGATGTATTGTAATTATTTACATTATTTATATTGTTCCAACTGTTGTTCATCTGTATTGTAATATTCTCAAAAATTCATACACATGGCCCACGTGGATAAAAGCGTTGGTTGGATCTAGTGACTTGACTCAAAGTCATGTGAATCAAATACCTGTGCTGAGCAATAAATTATATAACTAACTTAAAGGTTAACTGAGGCATGCGAAAGAGGCATAGCCCGTGGAACAATAAGAATCTACCCTGGAATAAAGGGTTCAGTTCGAAATTTCAATAACCTGAAGAAGGCCGGAGCATACAACGGTCGAAACGCCGTGAATATGGCAATATAATTTACATTATTCGGACAACAGTCCGAATAATGTAAATAATAGACTCGTCCATTTGCTATGAGTAGGAATTCTGTTCATAAGCACGAGTTGCAAACTCGGTTGTACGCCTTGTCGCAGAAACTACCGTATTCGCGATTATTGCATTATTAATCCATCCGATTAAACAGTTTCTTACTAATCTGTTGTTCCAGTTATTTCTTTGGGATATTATTAGCCTACGAGCTTATACGAGCATTGTAAGTTTCTTTCTTTCTTTCTTTCTTTCTAAATCTCTCACTCATTCACTTACTCAATAAATCTATCTATCTGAGTCTGTTCATAGGAAAGTGGTTGTCAAACGTGTCCCAAAATGGGTTGTATATTAATAATAGCGAATAATATAGTTAGTGCGGCAATGCGTACAACCCACTTTGCGACACATTTGGCGACCACTTTCCTATGAACAGTGGTTCTAATGCGTAGGAAACATATTGAATCTGCATACACTACGTATGTAAAACTTAAGATAAAAATACAATTTATACCTGTAAAAAGAAAAAAAATGAATATTTATCTTAGCCGTTACGTTTCGTCCCCTTAATAAACTTTATCAAGACAAATCCAACTATTTTATTTTATTTATTTATTGAAAAAACTAGCATTTTTACTTTTGTTCAAATTACATTATTAATGTTCAAAAAATACTTCTTCCAAAATAAAAATATTTCTATTAGACTTAATAAAGTCCATCAGTGGATGAAATACGTCGCCTAAGATAACTTTTGCATGCGATTAAATAGTTTCTTCACTAATCTGTTGTTCCAGTGTTTCTTTGGAATATTAATAACCAGAGCTACGAGCTTATGCCTCTTTTTTTTTTCACGCTTTTGCAAAATATTCGTACGTGTCAGAGGTTATATCTAGATGCTTATATCTAATAAATTATTCATTTGCTCATGAATAATTTTCTCTCGCACTTCTCGCTTACGGAAGTCTCTTCCGGCTTCATGCCAATCTTCAAAAATGTAAATGAAATGCCAATCGTTATTTTCTGCCTATTTAATTTCTGTGTATAATCTTTATTGTTTTCTCTCCTTAATAATGTTTTTAATTTATCTTAATCTTTCACACTCAGTAACCCCTCGCTTCTTAGTGACTCTGTTGCTTAGAAAATATTGATTCTGTATACTTACGTATGTAAAACTTAAGATAAAAATAAAATATATAACTGTAAATAGAAAAAAGGAAAATTTATCTTCGCCGTCACGTTTCGTCTCTTTGATAGACTTTATCAAGGCACATCTAACGATTTTATTTTATTTTTTTTGTTTTGTTTTGAAAAAAACTAAATTTTTACATTTGTTTAAAAATATTTCTTGCAAAATAAAAATATTTCCATTAGCCTTGATAAAGTCCATCAGTGGACGAAACACGTCGGCTAAGATAAGTTTTCCTTTTGTCTTTATTTAGACTTACTTATATATAAATTGATAATAATGCGTCAAGCACAGAGAAATATACATGCATATTAATATCCCCCCTTTTTCTCTCTCTCTTATTTTACATCCATTCATCCATATGTGTGTGTGTGTATGTGCATATGTACATAATTATTAAACGAACTTGCATAATTACAAATCAAAGTGTAATACCTCAAATTATCATGGAAACTTCACGTACATTTTTCGCAAATGATGAAATAATGAATTTGAAAGAATATACTGTGATGTCAAGAGCAAGATTTTTATTTTACTGTCAAACACTAATACATAAAACAACAAAAATCCTTTAACATAGGACAAAATTATTGGACCTTCTGCCTCAATAATCAATTTTGTAAACTTTATTCTTGAATTCTTTCTCTTACGTTTTTCTCCAAATATGCTGATAAATTTTGAATGGTGTTTAGGTCAGGAGTTTATTGCGGTATACGCCAATACCTTAATTTTCTGTTATCTAAGTTTTTTTGTAATAATTCTTGCCGTCAGTTCTCGATCATTGTCATGTTGGAACGGTCAGTGACTCCCCAAAGACATCTTTCGGACAATTTGTTTTATATTATTTCTAAGAAAAGTCAAATATGGTTGAACGGTTAATAGCATACCAGATCAAATGATAGTTCCCATTAGGATTACAGGTTCGATTCCAGTCGGAGAAGCAGATATATTTTACGAAATTTCTCTCGAACATTCAGGTCAGCAAATGTAATCAATACTGTTTATTTAAATAAATTGCATCTATTAAAATAACGTATAAACAGAATATATATATATATATATATATATATATATATATATATATATATATATATATATATATATATGTGTGTGTGTGTGTATAGTAATCGAGTGTGGAGGAGTTAGAAACAGAAACGCTGTGGAGAGCCATGATCGCCACGTAAAAAAGAAAGTATATGTTTAATGCATATCCAGAACATTTTCCTTGTTTATAATGGAAATAAGTTTATTTTACAATGGCGAAATAATTGGAACTATTTAGAAAAATGTTCAAGTGAAAGACCTGGTCACGTTCCTAGTGCACATGTTAGTTAAGTCTTCACTGAGCCCAAAATATCTTTAATAAACATGGGAGCAGGTGAATCATTTTGAGCTGAGCGAATAGAATCTGGAGGAGAGAGAAAAAAAGAAACAGAAAGTAAATTCAAAATACTTGTAAGTATTAAATATAAGTAAACTTACAAATATATAGGGTATAGGAATAGATGCAAAGGTAAATAATGAGGCAATGTTAATAAAAAAAAAACGCTTTAAGGGGAAAAAGAATTAGGATGAAAATGAAAATAAAATGTATGATTATATAGGTAAGAAAATAGGTAAATGGCATTGGCGAGAATGAAAAGAATATGTCGGAGAGAATAGGGGCTAAGGAGAAAGGAAGAAATGAAAAAGTAAAAGTAAAGGAAAATGAACGTCAGAACGAAATAATGAAACAAAAAAGAAAAGAGAGAATCAAGCAACGAAGTATTGAATAAAGACACACAGAGAAAAATACAAAGGAAGAAAGAAAGAAAGAAAGAAAGAAAGAAAGCGAGTAAGCAAGGAAAAAACGAGAGAGAAAGTAAAAAATGCATGAAAGAAAGAAAGCAATAGAAGAAAAAATAGTGATAAGCATAAAGATATAAGCGGTAAAAAAGAAAGATATTTTATAAAAAGAAAGTTAAATAGAAAGGACTAAAGCAATAAAGAAAGAAAGAACTAAAGAAAGAAAGAACTAAAGAAAGAAAGAAAGAAAGAAAGAAAGAAAGAACTAAAGAAAGAAAGAACTAAAGAAAGAAAGAAAGAAAGAACTAAAGAAAGAAAGAACTAAAGAAAGAAAGAACTAAAGAAAGAACTAAAGAAAGAAAGAAAGAAAGAAAGAAAGAACTAAAGAAAGAACTAAAGAAAGAAAGAAAGAAAGAAAGAAAGAAAGAACTAAAGAAAGAACTAAAGAAAGAAAGAAAGAAAGAACTAAAGAAAGAAAGAAAGAACTAAAGAAAGAAAGAAAGAACTAAAGAAAGAAAGATGGAAAGAACTAAACAAAGAAAGAAAGAAAGAACTAAAGAAAGAAAGAAAGAACTAAAGAAAGAAAGAAAGAAAGAAAGAAAGAACTAAAGAAAGAAAGAAAGAACTAAAGAAAGAAAGAAAGAAAGAACTAAAGAAAGAAAGAAAGAAAGAACTAAAGAAAGAAAGAACTAAAGAAAGAACTAAAGAAAGAAAGAACTAAAGAAAGAAAGAACTAAAGAAAGAACTAAAGAAAGAAAGAAAGAAAGAAAGAAAGAAAGAAAGAACTAAAGAAAGAACTAAAGAAAGAAAGAAAGAAAGAAAGAAAGAAAGAACTAAAGAAAGAACTAAAGAAAGAAAGAAAGAAAGAAAGAACTAAAGAAAGAAAGAAAGAACTAAAGAAAGAAAGAAAGAACTAAAGAAAGAAAGATGGAAAGAACTAAACAAAGAAAGAAAGAAAGAACTAAAGAAAGAAAGAAAGAACTAAAGAAAGAAAGAAAGAACTAAAGAAAGAAAGAAAGAAAGAACTAAAGAAAGAAAGAAAGAAAGAAAGAACTAAAGAAAGAAAGAACTAAAGAAAGAACTAAAGAAAGAAAGAAAGAAAGAAAGAAAGAAAGAACTAAAGAAAGAACTAAAGAAAGAAAGAAAGAAAGAAAGAAAGAACTAAAGAAAGAACTAAAGAAAGAAAGAAAGAAAGAAAGAACTAAAGAAAGAAAGAAAGAACTAAAGAAAGAAAGATGGAAAGAACTAAACAAAGAAAGAAAGAAAGAACTAAAGAAAGAAAGAAAGAAAGAACTAAAGAAAGAAAGGAAGAACTAAAGAAAGAAAGAACTAAAGAAAGAAAGAACTAAAGAAAGAACTAAAGAAAGAAAGAAAGAAAGAACTAAAGAAAGAAAGAAAGAACTAAAGAAAGAAAGATGGAAAGAACTAAACAAAGAAAGAAAGAAAGAACTAAAGAAAGAAAGAAAGAAAGAAAGAACTAAAGAAAGAAAGAAAGAAAGAAAGAACTAAAGAAAGAAAGAACTAAAGAAAGAAAGAACTAAAGAAAGAAAGAAAGAAAGAACTAAAGAAAGAAAGAAAGAAAGAACTAAAGAAAGAAAGAAAGAACTAAAGAAAGAAAGAAAGAAAGAACTAAAGAAAGAAAGAAAGAACTAAAGAAAGAAAGAACTAAAGAAAGAAAGAAAGAAAGAAAGAACGAAAGAAAGAAAGAACTAAAGAAAGAAAGAAAGAACTAAAGAAAGAAAGAAAGAACTAAAGAAAGAAAGAACTAAAGAAAGAAAGGAAGAAAGAAAGAACTAAAGAACGAAAGGAAGAAAGAAAGAACCAAAGAAAGAAAGAAAGAAAGAAAGAAAGAAAGAAAGAACCAAAGAAAGAACTAAAGAAAGAAAGAAAGAACTAAAGAAAGAAAGAAAGAACTAAAGAAAGAAAGAAAGAAAGAAAGCAAGCAAGCAATAAAAAAGAAAGGATGGGAATAAAATCCACAAAAAAATACTAAACAATAAAGAAATAACGAAAGAAAAGAAAGAAACTGAAAAAAATGAAGGTAGAAAGAACGAAAGAGAGAATGAAACCAACAAAAAGAAAGATAGAAGAAAGATCGAACGAAAAGGAAATATATAAATAAATAAAGTAAGAACGAAATCAATAAAAGAACTAATGATGCAAGCAGTAAAATAGAAATAAAGGAAGAAAAAAAGAAATATTTTTTTTTTAAAATCAGATAGATAGAAAGTAAGCAATATAGAAAGAAAGAACGAAAAAAGTAAAATAAAACAACAACAAAAAAAAAAATCAAAGAAAGAACGAGGCGAATACAATCCACGGATCTGTTACTAAACAAGAAAGGAAGAACAAAAGAAAAAGAAAGAAAATGAAAAAGGAGATTAAAAGAAAGAAAGAAAGAAAAAGAAAAAAACAGATAAAAAAGAACGAAAGCAATAAGAAAGCAAGAACGAACGAACAAAAGAAATAAAGAAGCGAAGAATGAAATGAATAAATAAATTACTATAAAAGAAAGAAAGAAGGAAAGAAAAGGAGAAAGGAGGTAAAAAGAAAGAAAAAAATGAGACAGAAAAAAGAACGAAAGAATGAAAGAAAGAACGAAAACAATAAGAAAGAAAGAAAGAAAGAAGGAACGAAAGAAAGAAAGAAAAGAGAACTTAAGAAAGAAAGAATGAAGTGAAGAATGAAATCAACAAATAAACAAAGAAAGAAAGAAAGAAAATGAAAGATAGAAATAAATAAAAAAGGAAGTAGAAAGAAAAAAAAGAAAGAAACAAAGCAAATAATAAAACCCTTAAGATAAAAGAATGAAAGAAAACCAATAGACTAATGCAAACTAAATTAGGAATCAGAATAAAGAAAAAATCACCAAATTTGTACAAATTGACCGTCATCCGAACTGGAAAATAATCAGTTTGATCGGTTGTTTGAATCGATCGCGCGGGAAAGAAATGCAAACAAAGAATTAAAAGAAACGAGTTTATTTGTGGATAGAAAACAGAAAAAAAAATCCCACGTAGATTTCGTATTGTCTGAATGTGAATGGTTTTCTTCGAAAGGGAAATGCTGACAACGTAGATAGGCTTCACACTAGAAGATGTGGGATTTTACATGTACGCGAATTTGTGAACCTCATTGAATAGATAATCATCATTTGTTGTTTACCGAATGAACTGGAAATACAAGCAAGGGGTATGTAAATTTGGGGAAAAAATTAATATTTTCGGCAGAACCACTGTATCTAAAAGGATCGTTTACTTCAGTAAACAATAGCAGTTTTTGCTGACAGTAAAAATAGTATAAGGAAGAACGGAAAAATGTAACACTAACAGACGAGAACGAAGCCGACATGCACGAAATAAAGAAAGAGGTAGCGACAAAGAAAGAAAGAAAGAATGCATGAATGCAAAGAAGAAAAAAACAGAGTAAGCAAGGAAAAATAAGATGGACTATGAGAAATAGAGAATGCAAGAAAGAAAAACTGAAAAAAACAGAAGCAAGTAACAAAGAAACAAGAAAATGAAACAAAGAAAAAATATACGGTAAACAAGCGAGAAGCAAGCAAACAAAAAAGTAAGTAACAAAGGAAAAAAGAAACAAAGACACAAAAAAGAAACAAAATAGGAAAAAATATACGGCAAACAAGCACGAAGCAAGCAAGGAAAAGAAACAAAGAAGCAATAGACGAAGACAGAAAAAGAAAAGGAAACAAAGAAGCAATAAACGAAGACAGAAAAAGAAAAGGAAACAAAGAAGCAATAGACGAAGACAGAAAAAGAAAAGGAAACAAAGAAGCAATAGACGAAGACAGAAAAAGAAAAGGAAACAAAGAAGCAATAGACGAAGACAGAAAAAGAAAAGGAAACAAAAAGCAATAGATGAAGACAGAAAAAGAAAAGGAAATAAAGATAGAAAAATCTAAGATAAGCAAGCAAGATGCAAGCAAACAAAAATAAAAACAAACAAAGAAAAAAGAAACAAAGACACAAAAACAATTAATGCAAATAAGCAAACAAACAAAACGAAAGTGAAGTAAAAAGAAACAGAGACGCAGAAAATGACGCAAATAAACAAGAAAACAAAAAAGAAAAAAAAGAAAAATGAAGAAAAAGAAAAGTACAAAAAGGAATAATGAAAAGAAGCAACAAGCAAACAAATAAAAAAGAAAGAAACAGAAAAAATAGAAAAAAGAAACTAAAAGAAATAAAGTAAGCCAACAAGAAGCAAGCAAGAAAGAGGCAAACCAAAAAGAAAGAAATAACGAAAAATAAACAAGAAATGAAAGACATAAAACATTAAGCAAGCAAGAAGCAAGCAAACAAAAATAAAGAAACGAAAAGAAAGAGACAAAAAGAACGGAAAAAAGAAAGAAAGAAAAAGAAAATCACACTTAAGGAAGAAGCAAGCAAATAAAAAGAAACAAACAAGAAGACACAAAAATAACGAAAGAAGCAAAGAAATAAAAAAGAAACAAAGAAAAAAAAACAAAGAAAGACACAAAAAATAAGGCAAAAAATCGAGAAAAATAATAAAAAAAAACATAAAAAGAAATAACACAAGCATGGGAGAAGCATGAAACAAAAAAGAAATAAAGTAAAGCACAAAAATAAATGATTGAATCAAGCAGGACGCAAGAAGCAAGAATCAAGCAGGCAATGAAGTAAGAATTGGACTCCAAACAAGGAAAACAATATTGATATACTTTTTTCACTGTTGTCAACCCAACGAAACACCTAAGAGATTGTCAAGGTAGAGGTTTACTTAATTGGTTTTTAAGGATATGAAAGTATTAGATTGGTGTAAAAATAATGCCGTTTTCACACATAGTAATATATGTAAGAAAACGACATTATTTTTGCACCAACCTAATAGGAAGTAAGAATTTGATATATTAGTTATAATTTCCGTAGTGGCGACTATCATCCTAACCACTATTCATTAATGGCAGCTAAAAATAAATTTGGAATGCACTACAATATTTTCATGTGTCTGTAGCATAATACACAGTGGATAAAAGGAAAATGTTCTCCTTTATGATAGCTCAAGGTCACATACAACAAGAATAACGGAAGAAACATTCTGAGACTCGGATGGTCTGTTCTGCCCAACGCACCATGTATACTTTGCACCAACCAATAGTTACCTTTCTCGATCGCTGTAGAAACGTCTGTAATGAAAACCAGATTTAAATAGAAATCTTCTTTATGCCACAATCATGGTGATTTTACTCGAACAGCTGCTTGATGAGGGGCACAAAATTATTGCAAATAATCGTAAGTATAATGTAAAATGACATTTTATTTCTTTTAAGAATAAAATTGATAAAACAAAATAAAAATAAGATTTATGACTCAACCCTATATATTTTTCTGAAAATAGATTCTTCATTCCAAAACATACGGGTGTGAGCTGAAAAGTTCTTAGGCTGCGTTACTGTCTTTGAAGGTGATGGGCTGAAAGCTTTATATGCTGATTCACGGCGGTACTGGCTCCCAGTCAAGTGTTTTTTTTAATGTTGGGGAACAGATGATAGTCCAATTTTTAACGTGGGTACTCAAGTGGAAACACTCGAGCCGCTACTCGAAGCTGGTCTTAGTTTGTTTAAGCTTGTCAAAGCTTATCTAAGTCGATCAGAGTTTGTCTAAGCTAGTCATGGAACTGCTACATATCAAATGTTATGCAACGGTTGGGCGAAAACAAGAGAGGAGAGCATGCATCCTGCAAGGAACAGATACTACATCTGCAGCGTCCAATCCCGACAGGAAAAAACCCACTTCTCCTCCTCTGCCAATCCTCTCGCAATTATCTGGGTGGAACCCAGATGGAAGAAAATAGGAAAACTTTCGTGCAACATTAGGAAGATGCACCTCAACTTGACGAATCTCTGCTGAGTCAAGACAAATACAGAGAGATGGGATGACCAAGAATTGTGTGTATTCCTTACTTGCAGTTGTAGCAAAGATTGCAAAGGCTGACGGAACATCGATAAGACCTAGTTAGGGATCAGAGATGGCTGATCATGTATGGAGAGAAAACGATAGAGTCATAAATATTTGTGGAATTAAGTAAAAGTAACATTACTGGGAAAGCGCAGCTGACAGCGCTGATTGGAACAACTGATGTGCTAAGGAAAAGATGTGTCTCTAAGTTTCGACTAGCAATTAAGACATCATCAATTGATCGAAATATTAATTAATACTGGTTAGTGATACTTTCAAATCAATGATAATAACAATGAGAGAGTTTTATAATAGGGACCGTAATTAATGTAGTTTTATAATTATTATTATTATTATTATTATTATTATTTTCATATTACTCTTGATAAATCTCCAGACTACGTATATAAAAAGAATTATTAAAATACATTGATTTCACTAAGAAGGAGGTCTTGTTTCCTGCGTAAATTCATTGTAAATTGATTCCACTACGGAAGTGAAACAAATACGCTCACCCTCTTAAAATAAAAAAAAAATTGTTTTTTACATTCTTAATTGATAATGATATATGAAAAGAGACGGTAAGATTATGAACTGCATATTTTCCCTTTTTACATTTAAAAAAAGAAATCGCGTTGTATGTGCGTTATTTGTTTTGGAACAAACTATGAACATTTATAAATTTTAATATATTCGATCCTTGGAGTACTTTTGTAAAACTTACTTTTTTCTGATCGCATTATCTATTGTACAACTACACATTAAGAATGAGGGTCAACATCATCTAAAGGCAATTGCGAAACGATAAAGCCAGTTTAATGTGACAGAGGACCTAAAAGGATTGTAACTTAAGTGAAAAATTATACGCCTTATACATGTTTGTTTATATATATATATATATATATATATATACACACACACACACACACATATATATATATATATATATATATATATATATATATATATATATATATACACACACACACACACATATATATATATATATATATATATATATGCAAAATATATAAATATATATACATACATGCATACATACATATATATATATATATATATATATATTATATAAAAAAAATTCCAACAGGATAGAATTCAGGTAGAACTCAATGTCCAGGACAGAGTAAGGATATAATAAAAAGGCTTAAACACTATACTTACATTCTCTCTAAATTTTATTTTTTTATTTCCGGAGTTGTTCTTTTTTCTGTTTTCTTTTTGAATTTGTAGGTTTGATGAATTGGATCGTACTTACGATTCCAATGGAATAAACCATGGAATATCAGTGTTTAAGCCTTTTTATTATATATATTGGGTTGGTGCAAAAATAATGACGTAATAATCTCGTTTTTTGACATATTTTTAACGTCAAAAAACGACATTATTATGTCATTATATTTGCACCAACCTAATATATATATATATATATATTGTTATTAATTATAGGCATTTAAGAACAGTTGAAACCTAACCTGAACAAAATAAAATACGAAATGTCCACAAATATTCTTAAATTCCTATGTGTGAAGTCACGAGCTGCTTATCAGAGAATATGAAAAGAACTTTCACTTACTTTTTGCTTGCAGAAGTGAGGTGGTCTCCCACATACACACACTCAAACAAATATATATACATACTAAAAAAAATAAATAAATAAAAGACAACATACACATAACACAAACATTTCCTTCCCAGCAATCAATAAAGCTGTCAAAAGGAATAAGGAGATACATCTGAGACTTATGAGTCTCCCAAATACTCCGTAAAAAAACTTGAAAAGGGCTTTTGACCAATAAAAGGACTGAAAGAAAAAGTAACAATAAAAAAGCAAATGAAAACTATAGGCAAAGGTTACATTCGTCAGAGACAGTCATTCACCCCTGTAGTTCACTGCTGCTAACATGCAGGAATATTTTCTCCTGATGATGGCCATCCTGGCCGAAACTAATATCGATGAACCTAATTTTAAAAATAAAGCAAAAATATCAAAAAATATATATATTTTATTTTTCAAGATATGTATATATATATATATATATATATATATATATATATATATATATATATATATATATATATATACATTAAGAAATGGATTAAGTCCGACAATTTATTTATTAAAGATATTTTTTTATGTTTAACGTTCTTTTTATAGATACAAGTATTTAAGTAAATGCTCTGATTATAATAAACAGTATTAAATAACATTTACCGGCCTGAATGTCCGAGAAATTATATATATATATATATATATATATATATATATATATATATATATATATATATATATATATATTGGCTCCTGAAATAAAAGTTAATTCCAGTTGAGCTCTCTAGCGAGTAGGTATGGGTTTTTAAACAGTGACTATTATAGCTAATATAGCGAGACTCTTCGCATAGCGAATTGAGTCACTGTCGGTCACTGGGCGAGTTTCTAAAAATAAATACGCTAAAAATCCACACGACGGCTTAGTGGTAGAATCTTCGACTAACACCAATTCAGTCGGGTTTTGTTCCTAGCAAGAGGCAACCGGATGTCTATCCACGCTGATGAGCTGTGAAACAGCGAAACAGTCTGTCTGTGGATGACGTTATATATATATATATATATATATATATATATATATATATATATATATATATATATATGAAAAAGTTTATAGTTTCTCGTAGGAGTTTTATAATTGTTTAGAGAAAAATATATACTTAAAAAAAGGGAGAAACCGCGCGCGTTTTAGCTTATAATGTAGATTTGTTTTAGTATATTATATACTATATGAAAAATAAAATATAATATATATATATACAAATCCACATCATAACCAAGAACGTTTGTGGTTTCTCTCTTTTTTTAAAATACCTACATATATATATATATATATATATATATATATATATATATGCGAGTGTGTATGTCTGTGTCTGTGTGTAGGGGGTTGTATAATTTATAATAGATATTTATTAAATCGGCTGGAAAAATTACAAGGGATACTCCAACAAATACTTCCCCTAAATAAGTAGAGTCGTGTTAATTTCATTTTTCTTTTTTTCTTCTTTTTTCTTTTTGCCTGTCATGGTAATTATAATCATGGATAAAGAAAAGCTTTAGAAGTAGAGAAAATATCTCTTTTGACACGTTACCAAGATAGATGCATGAAACTGAGCATATATATGTATATATATTTATATATATATGAAGAATTACACACACACATATAGACTTTACACACACACGCATATATATATATATATATATATATATATATATATATATATATATATATATATATATATATGTATATATATATATATATAAGTAAAGATAAAGGTGGAAAAAGTATAATTACATTTTCCGATAATGGGTGATAAATTTTGAGTGAGATAACTACGAGGCCAGGGCGGAAATTATTTTTTGTAGTGGGTTTGTACGAAAGATGTCAACCGATTCACACCTACCCCATATATATATATATATATATATATATATATATATATATATAGAAGAGAGAGAGAGAGAGAGAGAGAGAGAGAGAAAGAGGGAGGGAGGGAGGGAGGGAGGGAGGGAGAGTGCAGACTCAAGCATTGATAAATGTGCTTAATATTTAAAATAGACTTTTTTGTGTCGGGATGATTTCGGGCCATTTGTGTGAGTCAAGTACAAAACGTTAATTTATGTTAAGTGCGTTTCACTTTGTATGTCGACGTGCGTGCATATAATTAAGTGTTTATACGTCTTTTTTAATGTCAATTCCACACATTCTCACACTGTCCCATTTTGTATGTCCTCTCTAACGACATTATAGTCTTGCAGTACCACCTTCATTTAGAACGTACCCGATCACAGCTCGCCACATCTTCCTGTCTTTTTTCTTTTAAATATCTTTTAGCCCTTTACTATTTCGCATTGTACTTTTCCTACCATCGATTCGCAGAAGTTCGTTAAATAGATTAGTCACTCATTCACCCATCTTTCATCCATTTTCTTTTATCGTTTCCCTTCAGGTTCGTGGCTCTCCATGACTTCCCCTCCTTTGTAGCACTTACCAGTGTTTGACCCTGTACTATCCCTTCCGGTTCATGGTGTGCAATTATTTATACAACATTGTTAATGTACTCGCTGCATTCCTTTCTCAATCTGTCATTTAGTATGTCAAATTCTCTAAGCCTATTTTCCTCGTTTTATATCTCATAAATTTCATCCATTTCAACTTTTCTGAAAACTTCCTCGTTACTCACTTGACCTGTGCTTCTTTATTTCCTTCATAGAAACAAATTGTTTTCGCTTCAAGGCTTTTATTCGCCAGGGAGGAAATTGTCCAGAATTCATTGCCATTCTGGAAGGTTCGTATTACGTAATAATTCGACACGTCTTTTCTTGCAGACAGTTTTCATATCAACACTTTGATTAGATTTTTTCAAATGCATAATTCATATGGATTAGCATGTCATATTTTCTATCCTTTGTTACGACATTCGACAGATACATGAAATTTCGATGCGCGTGTGTTTTAATGCATAGCAATCTGGTATGAAAAATCGGTTCGCGGTGTTCGGATTCCAGTCAAGTTAGTTGCATTCGTTTACGCGCGAATACCATTGGGAAAGATATGAATCCTTCTACCCGTTCTATTAAACAGTAAGATTTGTATCTAAAAAATTTGTCGTTTTAAAATATTTACTTAAGTGATTGGAGTTTTCCTAGGAGATTTTTTACAGATCCCAATTCACAAAGTATACTACACCTTTTGTCCTTCTTGGCTCCCTCAACTCCAGCGTTTTCAAAGATCTGACTGCTGGTCAAAATTGGTTGTTTCGCTATAACTCGCTTTAGTTTACGTTCATCTCGAGGAAACAAGGACTTGAACCTTTTCATTTCCTTCGAGTTCTCAACTTACTTATATTTCCGACAGCTTTCTTCATCGTTCGATGATCTCTGCAAAACTCATTTGATATTTTCAATATGGACATTCCCTCATACAATGAATTTATTATTTTCTGTTATACAGCAGTTGTTAGATCCTTTCCTTCACCCATGTTACAGCATACATTGTAGAGAAAAGGATGGGTTTTATGATTTCATAGATCTTAAGCTAATATTAGTTTAATCTGTATAATAACTTCAGACAGGCTGTAAATGCCTTAGTTCCTCCAGTTTTAACCTTCACGGTCAAAACCCGTCATGCTACTAATATTATAGCTAAAGACCTTCATTCCCTTTGTATTCCAAAAGTGAGATGTAAGTTCCACTCAAGCAGCTTCTTCCCACAAATCGCTGTTTTTTGGAAATGATTCGCAAAACGATGCTTCCTCGATCACTACAATATACACCTGTTTGGGGTCAACCATTATTTTTCCACATATCTGCATAAACTGCGGCTCTCTGTACTCTTCAATACTATTTCAGCAGTTTCCCGTTTAACTGCATTATCGACTTTAGATTGTCTAACAAAGATTTGGTCGACAATTCCAACACATCATAATACTAGCACCTCGTTGTTGCCTTCTTTTAACCATAGGCTCGTCTAAATTGGATAAAATTCATCCTTTGGCTCATTCATTAGGTCCATCAAGTATCACTCGAGATTCGTCTTTGAAAATTACTTTAGAAAAGTCAATTTTCATGTATTTATTGGCCCAAATTTGATATTTTAAAACTATTTGCTTTTGTGATAAGATTTTATACAGATCCCAATTCTCAAAGTATTCTACAAATTTTGTTCTTCTTGACTGCCTTCATTCCAGCCTTTTCAAAGATGTGAGCGCTGGTCAAAAGTGGTTGTTTCGCTATAACTCGCTTTAGTTTACGTTCATCTCAAGAAAGCAAGTTCTTAAAGCCATTTCATTTGCTTCGAGCTCTCAAATTATTTATATTTTCAACAGAATTCTTTATCTTTTGATGATCTCTGCAAAGATCCATTGATATATCCAATATTGACATTCGCTCATACAATGAATGTATTATTTTCTGTTTTTTCAGAATAACTTCAGTCAAATCATTTTGGCAAATTCCAAATAATCCAAAAACTAACCATCAAAAATGGCAGAAAATTTAGTGAAACATTTTAGTAATTGTTAAAATGGATGAGTTTAAATTTGACAAATATTGATTCAGAACTTTTTGAGTTAATGAGGTTTGTTTGATTTGCTTAATAACTTCAAACAGGCTGTAATGCCACAAAATAACTCTTTCATGTTGGTTGCTTGATTTGGTATTGGGGTATATCAATGTCCCTGGGTTATTGTTAGATAGAAATAAAATGTCGCTGCCGACACTTGAGTTGGAACAGAGATCTCTATTGAACAAACACAGGCGATCCCATTATTGAATTAAGTAGACCACGTAACCATAGTAAAAACTCATATATAGGAAGCCCCATGACGTCTAGATCGTTCTGTTATTTCTAATCTATCCTTTGTTACTCTAATGACTGCTATTCTATATTCTATTCAATGTACTATTTCTCTATTCGGATCACTATACGGGTTACTATTCGAACGAGTACTATTAGTGGGAGTGATATTCGAAGGCGTCTACCAGTATTGTTCAACGGAGTTACTATAGTCTTATCTGCAATTACAAAGTGTCTACTACCACGAACATTTACGAAAGTGACAACGGGTATTCTTTGACATCACAAAAATTATTTAATGCAAAAATCTTCATATTTTGTACGTAGTTTTATGCTTTCAACTGCAGATATTTTAGGTAATTATATACTTTCAGAGAGAAGGTATGTATTTTAGATATATATTTTGTCGATCATAAATATATTGATGTTAATTTCTATGTAAAAATGTATATTTATTTTTTTTTTAGTTTTGCATTAACTGTCATTTTACTATAAAATATAATGTTAATTTTTGTTTTAGGGTTCACGATTTCCCCATAGCAGGGACCCTAACGGGTTCTACTACCCCAGGTCAGGGTGAACCTGGAAATGATAGCATTTAACAGGTGGTTGTATGCTCCTAAATAAATCCCCAGAGACATTGCTGACGGATGTAGTTTATCATCATATCCAGGACGAGTAACTGAAGACGGTTGTCGTATGAGGGATAAGAGTAGAAGGTATGATCTATATGTTGGAACACTATACGAGGTTAAGATGCCAATCAGTTCGTGAAACTCTACCACAAAGCAGGTGTTTGTGAAAAGATGTCTGTGTGGAATTTTCTCCTTACTAATGGAATACGAAAGGAAAAGGGATGGTTCGAACCCGTGTTCGTGGTATGGCGATTCCTAGGTTTGGTTTGGCTTGCTTTAAGGCATATCAACCTCAATCGGTTAGTTAATGCTGACAAGATTTTTATTGCTGGTAATATTTTTAAAAAATTGTTTTGCTGGTGATATTTTTTTACAAAAACGTACTGCTCGTAATAATGTATTACTAGTAATAATTTTTTCTTCAAAAATGGATTGCTTTTTTTAGAAATGTATTTCTGGTAATTTTATTTTTCAAAAAATATATTGTTGTTAATATTATTTAATAAATATATTGCTGGTAATAATGTATTTCCCGCAATGCTTCTTTTCTTCAAAAATTCATTGCTGTTAATAATTTAAAAAAAAATCTATTGCTGGTAATAAAACCTATTTTTACACTTTTTGAGGTTTGGATTAACTATTAACTAGCAATTAAGAGGCGGTTCCACGCTACTCAAAACCCCTTGATCCCATGCCTTGCTGTTGGATGTTGTTTATCGTCTTACCCAGGACGCGAATGTAGTTCATCGTCATACCCAGGACGTGCCAGTCTGAGTTGAGAAGGTTAGGACTGGTGGAAATTTATACAATGTGTGTAACAGCAAAAATGTTCAGATTGCGTAAAAGCAAAATTGTCCAAATGTTAGATTAAGCTTTGAACCATTGTATCTTAGAAATACTTAATGATATCTTACTAGAATTCTCCGACGTGATTATAACCCTACTGAACTTTACTTTGAGCAATAAGAATGTATAATTACTCTCTCGATCATAAGCGAAAATGACATGTTCATCATCGGAATCTCATGAATTATTGAAACAATGTTCATATATATATATATATATATATATATTATAAATTAATTAATCGATTTAAAATGTTTTTTTCGCTACACAGTTCTAAACATGTTTCAAAAATGGAAGCTAAAGGCTTCGAATTTTATTTTGTAATTAAATTAAAGACATTAGTTCCATTTCATCCTCAAGTGAATTGTGGATTATATATCTTACTGTTCTTTCTTTTCATTTATACACACACACGTATATATATATATATATATATATATATATATATATATATAGGGTTATTTTCCAACTCGTACAAGATGAACTTTGTTCACTCTGACCTTCTAAATTTCTCTCCTGGAGTAACACTTTTCATGTACGATTTCATTTTCAAGTCTTTTTTCACTGCTCTTTGAACTGTCATAGCCGAAACTCTTATCTCACGTGCCAAATGTCATTTGAATTGTGTTGTATCATTTTTAATTGATCTCTTAAGCTCTAAGTTGAAAGTATGATCCCGCTTGTTTTTTGAGATATCCTGATCCAGTTATCCTCTCTAGTGATCCGATTTTTAAAAAAAAATTATTCACCGTCCTCGTGATGGTTCATGAATGAAAATCGAAGATAGAAGCCAGAATATGAAAGCTGTTAACATTGCAGAAGGCCTGAATGATCTTTTTCCTCTCACCGTTGCTCATTTGAGAAGACACAGTGGGGCTGACACAAAACGATTTTAATCTGTTCTCTTTCTAGTGATTCTTACGATAAAGGGCATCAAGATAACTACAAGTCCTATTTGAAAACCTAAAAAAAAGTTAATTAGTTTAATTTTTTTTTTTTTTTTTTTTTTTTTAGATATTAAACATTATGTGGGATGGGAAATGACGTTGTTACACGATTTGGACATTTTGCTGTTACATCTGGTATATAGAGTGACATTTATAAAAAAAAAAAAAACCTTATCGTTTACGTCTATATAAATTTGTATCATATACGTTAACATTTTCCTATACTTGTATTTTGATTAGTCCATCTAGATTTTGTAACAACGTTATCCCCTTGCGAAGGATTGTTAATTAATTTAAGACTTTTAAAACCATTTATTTTATTCAACATCATCACTTGATAAGACACAGAGGGAGTTGAAACAAAATCACTATTCTTGTAGTGATTTATATGTATGACATATTTATATTATAAATTTTTTTAAAATAAATAATAATAATATATATATATATATATATATATATATATATACAAGTATATAATTGGTGCATACGGAATGAATTCCAATAACTAACAATTACTATTCTTAAAAGAGTGCTCAGTACAGAGTAGAGCAGATATAATTATTTATTTAAAAAATTATAACATAAATATATTATAAAATCACTACAAAAATAGCCATTTTGTTTCAACACCTCCAGTATCTTATCAAGTGATGATGTTGAATGTAAAATAAATGGTTTTAAAAGTTTCAAATTAATTAACAGTCCTTCGCAAGGGGAAAACGTAGCTACAAAAGCTAGAATAACCAATCAAAATACAAGTATAAGAAAATTCAAAAAGCTTGACAACGAAGTTATGTTATAATAGCTATTCAGATCTTTAAAATAAGGGTAATATTAAAAAAAAGAATTTATTCTAACCAATTAAATTATATGATAAAATTTGATATTAAAAGTAAAAATTAATTTTAAAATCCAAATTTAATCACTATTAAGTTTAAAATTATAAAATTACTGAGGAGAAAAGGGGAATACATGTTACTCAATTTATTTCTTCGTTGAAATTACGTTAGTATAGACGCTAATATGTCATCCGGTCCTCTGACAAAATATGTATATATTTTAATCCCAAGTGTGTGAATGGGGTCCTAACCTCACGCGTAAAACAACACAAACACGCTCAGATTATAATACATAAGCACCCAGACATATTTAGATATATACACACAAAAAAGTGAGGAGACAGGGAACATCTCCACGGACCGTTATGAAAAGAAAAGAAGGGAAACCAACACATACATACATACACATTTAAAAGTGAATGCACTTTCCATACACATAAACACCGATAAATACATGTACACTCATCCACATACATTGACCGAGACAATCAGATACTACAACCAATATAAATATATATATATATATATATATATAATGTTTCTAACTCTTTCTAGTATATATAAAAAATCTCCATTTTAATGCTTTGATAACCTTTTTAATATTCATAAAAGTAACGTTTTTGATTTGTTTATTAATTACTAACTCAGTGAGTCACATAGACGCTACTCTGAAGCAGTTATCATCACGTATTTATCTATATATATATATATATATATATATATATATATATACATATATCTTTTATAGCACCATCAAAATTTAACGTTCATATTAAAATGTCATTCTCACCTTATTTATATATATGTATACGGATGCTTATATCTGGTCGTTTGAGCTATCCAAATCTCTCTCTCTCTCGATATATATATATATATAATCCAAAACTACCTCATTCGGAAAATAGCTATTTAGATCCACAAGATTTTCTTGTGGACATTATGAATTCAGAGATGTTACAAAATCAGATAAGAACTTAAAATTTAAAGATGCGAAAGGGAGAGAAAAAGAGAAAACAGAGAGGGAGCACCAAATGAATGTCTAGACATAATTTTACATAGATTTCCATATATATATGTGTGTGTGTGTGTGTGTGTTTTCTGATGGACTTTATCAAGGCAAATGTCAGGATTCTATTTGGCAAGAATAATTTATAAACAAGTAGTAAAAATGTCAGTTTTCAAAAATTATTAAATTTAAGATATATATATATATATATATATATTATATATATATTAATGTTAAGTATTTGTTCAAGTGTATATTTTTGCTGTCCAAACAGCCTTCGTTGCAGATGTCGAAACCATGTTACGCTAAATAATTCATTTTCAAGTCAATTTACCCGAAATTTTGGTTAGCGCTTGATATATATATATATATATATATATATATAGTAATTGGAATGGATAATTCCAAGGAGAATATCAATCCAAAGTGAACTCTCAAATGCTCAATGATTTTATTTCTAAAACCGAAAAGTATTTTCTTTACTTGTGTGTGTGTGTGTGTATATATATATATATATATATATATAAGAGATAGATAGACACAAACATACAAAAATACATACATACATGCATATTAAATTCAACTGAAAAGGACGGCCTGTTTAATTTTTCAAATAAGATGTTGCATACCTAGAAAAAATTTTGAATAAACTGTCCAAAAGTTCATACGTGTTCGGTTGCTTTTGTTTACTTACAGACTGAATTATATATATATATATATATATATAGAGAGAGAGAGATAGATAGATATGAAAATATAGAGGGGAATACATAGAGATATGAATGTAGTGGCATAAATAGGTAGATAGATGTTGATTTTATGATTTACAAAGAAACGATGGTATTGATGTGAAGGTTTATCGATTGTTCAGCTCTTTCCCTATATACCTTTCCTCCAACAAAAGGCCGAATGTATTTTCGCATGTTTATATTCACGCTGAAGGCCATTCATCTGAATTCCTTTCGTCTCTGGCAACGTTACCACTGCAGTCTTCCTTCTCTTCTATACAGACGCCACTGTTTTCACAGAAGCACTATCAATCACACAGTTGATGCATTCTCTGAGGTCTTCTCCAAATATACACCTGTACCGGATACCTAAAAAAAATGTCAACATTTTTACCGACCAAGAGTTCTTATTTTTTTCTCTTTTTACATCACAGTGCTATAAAGAGATTCAATGCTTGGTAAAAATAAACGAACTCCGCTATTTTTTACGTTTATCTCTTGAAGACTTTTCCTTTGTTATTCTCGCACTTCAATAATGTTTTCTCCTTTTCCTTCACTTTTAGTAACATATCTTAGTTTCAGTGGCTTTATCGCCTCACTTTTATAATTATATTTAAAAAAAATTATTACCAATATTTTTCTGAAAAAAATACTGATTGCCATTTACAGGATTTCCGATTTTAATGTTATCATTTTATAATATATATATATATATATATATATATATGTATATATATATATATATATAATCAGGTCATCACATAAGTTCTGTCCGAATTTTGAATAAAGAAAACAAGTGACCAAATGTTACATTTAATTACAGATTCAATCAACAATGTATTTTCCCTGGTTATCTATGACTTCCTTCCATCTATTAACAAGCTTACTAATTCCATTACTGTAAAAAAAATTTTGGCTTTGATTCGAAGAACTCACAAATGTCAGTTTTAGCCTCTTCCTGTGTTACGAAGCATTTTCTTCCAAATGATTCTGTAAGCTACGAAACAAATGGTAAACTGAAGGTGCAAGATCGGGAGAATAAGGTGGATGAGGGATTTTCTCCCAACCAAGTTGTTCTTGCTGTGTGGGGTCGCGCATTGTCCTGATGAAACATCACCTCTTTTCGATTCACTAGAGCAGGTCTTTTTTTCTCAAAGCTTGGTTCAAACACTAATTGCTGACAGTATATTTGAGCATTAATTGTTGCATTAGATGGTAAGAATTCATAGTAGATTATTCTTTGGCGATCCCACCAGATTGAAAGAAGAACCTTTTGCCCATGAAATTCACTTCTCGGCTGTGACTGGGGTCTTTCTCCTTTACTAAGCCACTGTCTACGACTCTTAACCTTTCGATAAAAGATCCATTTTTCGTCGCCAGTCACAAGTCTATCCAAAAAAGGTGAAACAAGTTGGCGAGAATGGAGAGAAGAGTAGATGTCAACTCGGGATTTGAGGTTGTTTTCAGACAATTCATGAGACACCCATTTTCCAAGTTTAGGAACTTTTCCAAGTTGTTGAAGATGACAATGAACAGTTGTATGGTTTGAATTGAGAACCACTGCCAATTCCTCAACTGATAAAGGATTTTCTTCAAGGGCTGCTTCAAGAAGCTTTTCCTCAAACTCAACTGGACGTCCGGATCGATCTTCATCATCAAGGGTGAAATCTCCACCTTTGAATTTTGCAAACCATCTTCTGAAAGTTCTTTCATTCACACATTCCTCTCCATAAACTGAGTGAATGTTTCTAGCCGCTTCAGCTGCTGAGTTTCCTTTCTTGAACTCATAAAGCATTATGTGCCTCAAATGATTCTTGGGTATTTCCATGTTAGCAGGATTTTAATCAAACAAAATTTAATTTTATTGTTCTCTGAAATAAAGTTTGATCAGTTTAAATGCATCTAAACATAAAAATAATGTTCAGCTCCATTAGAGATTATAAAATACTCTTTAAATTTCGTTCATTTTAACAAAAAGTTAAAATTCGGACAGAACTTATGGGATGACCTGATATATATATATATAACATTTCTGAAAACGATAGCTAAAATGTCCTCTTCTTCTCTGTGTCGTACGCCTTCAGGGTATTGCTTATCATGGCTCTCCACAATTTCCTCTTTTTTGTAGTCCTGGGTAACAATAATCCTTTTGATAAAATATCCTAAATCCTGCTTTATAAACCATTTACACAAAATCGTTTTTTAGGTTATGCTTTCCTTTTCTCTTATCTTCAGTAGGTCCTATATATATATATATTTTTATCGTATCTCGTGTATATAGGAGGGAAATCAAAAGTTTCCGCACATTTATATAAAGATATGTTATAGCGAAAGTTCTGATAAGTTTTGTCTCACCCCCGTAGAGAGGCAATATTATAAAAACGTTAAATTCATAACCTCTTGTTATATAAAATACATACAATTATCCCATACTAAAATAATTCAAATATTAATTTCGTAAAAAAAAAAAAAAAATCACCAACAGCATTTAATCACCTTAATTTATTAGACATTATGTCACTTAGCATCCTCCATAGTTCATCTAGACTTTTCAGTTATTTTCTTTCCTTTTTTCTTTTTTTTTTTTAATTGGTATCAACCCATCAGTCAGTCAGTTATGTGCCATGCGTGATACACACTTATGCGATCATGTATCTTTCGATACATGACTGACGAGGCAGATTATTCCCGCAGTAGTTTGCAATTTCTTTCTGCGGTAGACCAGTTGCCACCCAAAGCTATAGAGCCTGGTCTGTCCTACTATTTATCCATAGGTGGGGGAGAAGAAGAGGATTTATATACCTTTCCCAAAAGTATTAGTACGTAAGTGAATGTAATGGATTCAACTGGAATTCAAAGTCGGCTCTCCGATTCCTCAATCAGAGTCGTTATCTATTAATCCACCCTATCAATCCATGCAAGGCAGTAAAGCTACTAAGACACGAGGGTTTACAGGGTGTGGAATAATTAGAAAGAAACATTAATAATGAGCGGGAAGAGAAAAAAAGGAAGGAGGTGGATCTTACATTGACATTGCATTTAAATTTGAGCAGATGAAAGTTGGCTGGAAAGCATGGAGGCAAAAGGGAGTTTCACAAGCGAGAATTGCGGGAAAAGAAACTGTTCGTATAGAACTTACGTCTACATCTAACCAAACCAACGATAAACTGATCAGATCTCGACCCCAGACTAGTACTGCCTTTAAATTCATAAAGTCTAGGTACCATAACGAAACAGCTCATTCGAACAATTACCATGAAAGTATTTATGAAAATGGCACAGAGGCAGAACTCTACGGCGGTGGGAAAGTGACTGAAGCCGAGCCACCAGATCAGGACCGATAATATTGCTGATTCTTCTTTTTTGAATTCAAGTTAAATAGCCTAGGAACTGGACCATATGTGGCAGCAATATCATTCATGAATGGTAGACTAATACATACGTAAGATAGATTCTGGATAGAAAAATTGTCTCATATGACACATTGAACAGACTTTCTTGACAGCTGACCTAACAATGGATATAATGTAGTCATTCCATTTCAATGAGAATGTTAGCCAGAGAAGACGCAACGAGTCATTTTCTTGGAGGTTAGCATCAGCCATGCTGATAGAAGGCAAAGAGGGATCTCTCAGATAATTAATGGAGAGAAGTTTCGTTTTGGAGGCGTTAAAATTAACAAGCCACCTTTTGCCCCATTTAACGAAAGAACTTGAGATCGATATGGATATCGGCCACCATTTTGATATGAAATTGCTAAAAATATATACCTATATTTTGTTTGTTCATAATTGTTTTGTTTAATGAATTCAACCTCATGAATCGATGCACCGATGAAGTTTCGATAGAAAACTTCTTCACCTTTTATATCCTTCCTTAAAGAAAGTCATTATTGTTAATGAATTTACTTTATGGGTTCGAAATATCTTTCCACTGTATAAACACATTTTGACGGGCGCCATTTAATTTTGTGCTCCTATTTTAGTAAAACAACATATTGAGGCGCAAATCAACAGAATTATTTATCAACGTCTTATCTGTAGGCAATGAAGAGCGTCTGCACTTTCAAGAAGCGTAACCCGAACGAAACGTGCAATAGCAGCGTTAACATATTGTGAATATTCCGGATACCAGGGTTTCGCCATATTACATCTGTCATTGTTTGTTGTCTGTTAAATATTTGACGTAAAAGACAAGTACATATTTTTCTCTTTATACTACATTCAGTCTTTGATTTGGGTTTTTTTTTTTAGTATTTATTCCTAATTTTTAAACTAATTTTCTTGCTTTCTTTTGGTGTTTATTTTTAACTTTTATTTGTCTGTTGTTTTTTTCTCCTTTTCCTTACTCGACGTCATTGGCTTACAAAGCTTTTTTGTTTGTATTGTTCTTTCTGTGGTCTTCTCGCTCGTCTTGTGTCCGTTATTTTCTGCTATTTTTATACACATCTCTTTTTCAGGTTTTTCTTTTTCATTTTTTTAATCTTTTTTGCCTTCTTTTTTTTAACTACTAGTTGTCTTGTGCATATATATATATATATATATATATATATATATATATATATATAATTGTTCCTGTTTTTTTTTCTTCATTTATTTTCTGAAATTCTTTCCATATGCTTCTTTTGTCTTCTCAACCAGATGATCATTATACTTTTCTTTTCTTTGTCTTCAACTGTTCCGCTTATTTCTCTATTTTTTAATGCGGGGGTGGTGGTGCGGGGTGTCGGCTTTTCGTCTTCACCCTCGGCCTTTATCAGCTTTTTACTTTTTTTTTTCTTATTTTTTTCTTTTTGTCTTTTTCCCATTCAACTTTATTTATTTATTTTTTCTCTCATTTATTTCGGCTTCAACTTTTCGTTGATATGACTTTTTCGTGTTGTAATTGTGATATTACCCTAACCCGACGGTGTTCTTTTTTTTCTCGTTGTCGTTGTTCTTGTTTCACATGTTGCTGGCATGTTTCATCTTTTACTTTTTTTTATTGTTTTTCCTCTTCTTGTTCATCATCATCATCGGCAACAGCAGTAACTTCTTCATCTTTTTTTACTTGTTGGCCTTCACCATGCTCATTTTTTTTCGTCTAAATCAACATCATTGTCATAATTTTTTCTTCTTCATCATCATCAGCGTCACTTTTTTCTTCTTCAGCATCGTCATTTCATGTTTTTCCTCTATTTCTTCATCATCACAATTTTTGGCTTCATCATCATCATTGTCATCATCATCGGTTTATTCTTCATCGTCGTTAACTTCTTCATCATCAGCTTTTCTTCATCCTCATCGTTGTCATCGTCTTTTATTCTTCATGGGCATTATCACCATCGTCATGATCGTCATGAACGTCATCTTTTCGTCTTCATCCTTCTCATCCTCCTCATTACCTTTTTTCGTCATGAGCATCATCATCATTATCCTCATCATCATCCTCTTTTCATCATCATCATCTTATACTTGCTTTTTTGTTATCTTTTTGTTTTTCTTGTTCCTTTTTTACTTATTGTTGTTCATCCTCATCATAAGGATCATCATCCTTTTCTCAATCTTTATTGTTTTACTTCTTCTTCCTTTTCTTTTTCTTCGTTTTCATCTTTACTTTTGATCCTTACATGCGGATCTTACCGTAGGCTTTGAAATCTAAAACACAGACCAATGGATTGCCTTCAAAAGAAACAGTAATATTAATATATAAGTTCTGTCTGCATTTCCACGCTATCTTTGGTTAACACAAATTAAGAGGGATAACTTAGTTTACTGTCAACTTGAACTTGTCCAGAAAAAGATAATATTCACTTGATTAAGGTTGCAAATATGCAAGCAGGCACGAATTCCACGACATCACAAAATCAGTCTCTCAAGATGTCATGGATCACGTGGTCGAAAGCAAGGCACAACTTTATGACTAATTTCCGACTTTTTGTTCTTTATATATTTTTTAAGGTTAGGAAAATTATGTGTAAATATGAGAAGTCAGCGAAGTATAAAAACTTATTATACATTGTCAACTACTCATATTTGAACGTAATTATTCTAACCTTCAAAATACAAATTATATATTAAAGGTTGAGGTCATTTTCTTTTGTCAACCAAAGCCAAGAGTAGTAAAAAAAAAAATTAAATTAAATAAAAGTTAAACGTAAAAAAAATCTTTTAAAAAGTAAAAAATAGGTTGATTTTTTTTTTTTTTTCGAAATATACACTTCTAAAATCATGGATACAGACAAAAATGAATATCTTCAAGAAATTAAATTTTCGACAATCTTTTATTGAATTGTAATATTAATAAATAACGTCTTCATTGATTTCCATCATTTGCGATGCAAAGGTTGATGTGCTTTGCAAGATTCACATTACCTCGATGCAATAACCCCAGATTGCTGTCAATTTTAGTACATTCAATATTTGTCTTCAATCGTGTTGCACCTGTGATTTTCATTAAATACACCTTTTTTTTTTTAGCAAACCCCAGAAAAATAAGTTAATTCTTTTCGAGAAAACCATTTAACTCTTTGAGCTCTAACCACAGCTTTACCGGTTGAACAGTGTTAGAGAAAAATAACTTAATGCCCAGCCACTGGTTGAACAGTGATAGAGAAAAATGACTTAATGACCAGCTACCGCTTGAACGGCGGGTAAACACCTGTAACTATTTTTATATCTACCGTGAAACATTACATACCAATTATTGCGAATTTTGATTCAGTGGCTCAGGCAGAAGGGTTAAAATTGTTCAAGAACTCAGAGCTCAAAGGGTTGATCTGTGGATGTAAAAAAAATATGTTTAATGAGATTTCCTGTGTGTTCAGGCTTTATCAACGGTATTTAATCTATACTCCAGCGACATAAATTTACGAAAGTTCAATTATTCTCTTTTACTCAAGTTATGTGGTTATGCCGACATCTTCAAAAAGATACGTCTCCACTTGACTGCATGCAAGTGAAGACATTTTCCAATCTTTACTGCAGATGTTTAAGCTTTGTTACCCGAAGAAAAATTTATATGGATTTACTCAAATTTTACTCATTGCAATTTCTCGGGTTAAAGATTATATTGAAATGATTACCTGCTCTACTACTAGAAAAGTTGGTTCCCCGTGTCGTGCCAGACAATTTATCTCTCCAAAATCTCTTACATATTTATAAGTCTACCATTCGTACATACTTTGAATATTGCGGCTACATCTGGTTTGGTTTCCTGTTATATATTTAGACATTCTTGATAAAAGAAAAAGTTGCATCGGTCCTGATCTTGCATCTCCTCTTCATTCACTTTCTCATGACCCTTACCTATTTGATTTGTGCCCTTTTGTTGTAGTATACCTACGGACCATAATGGGTATGCCCCCATTCCCATAAATGCACTAATGAATACTGTACGTGCTCTAGAGATGGAGATTCGTCTCCAGCTGTGCTGGTCAAACTCTCTGCCAGAAGACAGCCTCGTCTGGGGGATGCTCTCTATGTCGAAGGGCAGAGTCTGGTCTCGGGAATCAGCTACCCGACCCCGTTTTATACGGGATCTACGGGGAACATTTGGCTGAGCCTACGGGCTTGAATACTAGCACATTAAATTCGACCTTGTGCCACATCTGACCGCGTGGGGCGGTTGGTAGATATCCTAGAGTTGGAGATTCATTGTGGAATCCCCTTGAATCACTTCTAGCAGTTGACTACTTCTTCTACGCGCCGCTAGGTTACAACACTTTTCTATAAATACTTTCGTGGTAATCTAGTGAGATTTCCTATTTGGTACCTAGATCTAACGAAGTTTAGTTTTAGATTAAAGGTCTCATCATTTTACATTTGAAATGACTAGAACTAACCGTAAGTTCTATGCTAACAGTTTATTTTCTCTCACTTCTCGCTCGTGGATCTCTTTTCCGGCTTCTTGCTTTCCAATCAACTTGAATTTTCAAAAATTTTAAATGCAATGCTAACGGTTATTTGTTGTTTTACTTTCTCTTCTATTTTTAAACAAAAAATATTTTTCCATAATAATTTTTTTTTCTCATATTATTTCACACTGAATAACTCATTTGCTTCTTTCTCATTTTAAAACGTGCTTGAAGCCACCAAACCAAACATCACGGTCGCTGAAAAGAAACAAGAAAATGAATCTTCGTCATGCATCTGGCGCGCATGTTCAGTCCGTTGTGTGCCATGCCTGATACACGCTTAGACGATACATGACTGACGAAGCGGATTTTTTCCCGCAGTATTTCTTTCTGCGGTAAACCAGTAAGCATCCAAGGCTATAGAACCCTATCTGTCCTGCTATTTACCCATAAATGGGGTGAGAAGAAGAAGATTCATACCTTTCCAAAGGGTATTAACACGTAAGTGAATGTAATGGATTCGACTGGAATTCGAACTCAGTTCTCCGAGGGCGAAGACGAAAAGCTGACACCCCCCCACCGAGCCGCTATCCATTATTCCTCCATGAACATGATCAAATTGACAATCTTAAGAAATACAATGACCTCTGAATTGAATGTGGGACGTTTAGGTCGCTATTACCCCAGATATCGGAGTAGATAGGATTGCCTATTATCTGGTCCGCATCTCCTCTCCAATCTTTTGAACAGGGATAGAGGTACATAATTTTTTTTCCCGTTTATGATTGTTTCCGGTTCTCTCTAAAGTATACTTCAAATCCATGCTTCTAACGTCTCCGCCTAAAAGTCTGATCTTTCATTTTCTATTTATTTCTTTTTTTTTTTCCTCAATAGGAAAGATTGAGTTGTTTATCGCCCGGTTCTCACTTCACTCCTGTTTTTTTTTTTTTTTTTTTTTTTTTTAAGGAGTAGAGGTTTATTCCTTGTTTCCTACAAGTGGGTTTCAGGTTCATTCTAGCTTGAGTGGCCCTTCAGCCTTGTACATGGTGAATATCATTGTAAACAAATATATAGATCACTGGGGTGGTGGAGTCTGTACCATTGAACACGAAAATTTACATTGAGAAAAGAGAAATAAAGTTGAGTTCCCTAGAATTTTTCGGAGTCTATATTGTTTGGCACTGAAAATAGTCTACCTTAGGCAGAAATGACGGATAACATCTATAACAGAGGCGGCGGTGAAGGATAAGAAGAAGAAGGGTGAGAAGAAGAGAAGGAAGTAGAGGAGGAGGATGAAGAAGAAGAGTGACAGGAAGAATAAAATGAAAAAGAAGACGAGGAGGATGAAGAAAAAGAAGAGGAAGAAGAAGAAAAAGAGAAAGAAGAAAGAGGAGGAGTAGTGGAGAACAAAAGGAGGCAGAGGAAGAAGATGAACAAGAAGAGTGAGAGGAGGAGGAGGAGAAAGAAGAGGCGTAGGAGGAAGAGGAAGAAAATGAAGAAAAGTAAAAATAAGAAAAGAGGAAGAGGAAGTAGAAGAGGAGGAGGAGGGTAAAGAAAAAGAAGAAAAGGAAAAAGAAGAGTAAGAAGAATGAGAGGAAGAATAAAATGAAAAAGAAGAGGAGGAGGAGGATGAAGAAAAAGAGGTAGAAAAAGATGATGAAGAAGAAAAAAAGAACAAGAAAAATAAGAAAAAGAAAATGCTAACTCCTTTTTTCACAAGCTCTAAACGTACTCGTCAAAATGACTTTCAGTTCTTATCGCAGTGAAATCATTAAATATACAACTGTTTTTCGTGCTTTTCTAGTTGAAATAAACACATGTGTGAATCGCTTCACATAGGAAATATATTTCAGCACACATAATGTTTTAATAAATGTCAGAAAGAAACAAATATCTTGATGCCTATCTAAAAAAATATACTTATAAAAAATGTATAATATCATAATATTCTCTGGGGTTTTCCGTCAATTATTTTAATTTCACACACACACACACATATATATATATATATATATATATATACTTTTCGAAATTTCACTTGCAAAAATTCCACTCAATTATATCCCTGACATTGGCTCCTGTTTATCTAATATATGCATATACAAATCCTTAAACATATTTGTGTGCGTGTGTATCCAAGTGCGAATCAATAAATCCTGAGATTAACACAGTTAATAACACTTTACAATAAATTATCGACTATAATGGTCGACCAATGTTATTCATACAAAAGCGATTAAGTTTATATTAAGTGCATTATCAAGGAAAGTTTTTGTGTTAAAGAATTAAAAATCTGTTATATAACTTGGAGAATGTACCACTTACTACGGATATTTACCTCTTCTGTCTGGTTTTTGGAACAGGAGTTGAAGTTTATCACTTGTTTCTTGTTTAGGTTTGGGTTTCCAGTTCTTTCTAAAGTCTTTTCATCCTCTTTCACTTCCAGTCAAGTGCGACGCTGAGATCCGAAGACGTATTTGGATGACCAAAGACTCATTCCAAAAGCTAGGCAGTGCAGTACGAGACAGGAGGATTTCTTTGATAACAAAGAAATGAGTACTGAACTACTACGTTGTATCTATCCTCCTTTACGACAGGGAATGTTGGACAATCTCCACAAAGATGAAGAAGAGACTCGCGACAACAGAGGTATGGTTCTTCAGAAGTATGCAAAGGATAGCATGGACCGAACATGTGAGCAACGATGGAGTTTTGGAGAGGATGCAGACACAAAGGAAACTCATGCTTAACATTAGGAAGAGACAGCTGAAATTTCTGCGATACGTAATGAGAAAGGATGGCTTGAGAAATTTAATACTCACAAGGCGGACAGAGAGAAAGATGAACAAGGGAAAACAACGCTTGACATACTTAGCTGGCTTATACAAGTCGATAGCAAAACAGGGTCTGGGAGAAAGCAAAATATCAAAGGTTATTGAGAGCTACAAGGAATAGTAGAAAATGGAGAGCCATGATCGCCTACGTTCTGAAGGGACGAGACACATAAAAGAAGAAGCCATTTGCATCCCTGAGCCATTATTACATTGCTTGGGGTGAATTGATAAAAACATATCTATATCAAAAAAAGGTGGGAGGGAGCGGACCATCTACTTGACGGGCTTGTGGGAATAATTAGTGGCACAATAGGCGCGAAGCTCAGCAAAGGGAGAAAACTGCTGACGCCTAAAAGGGACAGATAGTTGTGGATAGCAATAATTGCACACAGCCTGAGGAAAAAATGTATCCCTAGTCACTTCCACATTTTGCAGTAGTAGTGTTGAGCTTGACCTACACACCAAATAACCTACCTAACCTGCTTGCGTAAACAGTTGACACAACAGGGATTAGGATGCATAACAAAAATACAAACTTTAGTAAGAGCCTCAGGACTATGGAGAGCCCATGGTCACACAAATAAAAATAACCATCGAGTTGAAAATCGGTAAAATGTTTGTACGATGGCTTCGGGAACTTAAACACATGAACTGTTATGTAATATCAAACTTCATTTCTGGCACTGAACGTTAGACAATAAGAGACTTGAGGAAAAAGAAATGTGGTACTACAGAATGATAATGGGAATATTATGGACTTAATATATGATTAACGACGGAGTGTTAAGGAAAATGTAAAAAAAAGGGGCATTTATAATAGGAATAAGAAAGAATTGAAAATTCTCAGGTATTACTAGAGTAGCAGAAAATATCAAAGCCAAGAATATATATATAAAAAAAAACTAGCTAATAATTTACCTAATGAGCAATGGTTTTCATGACTAGAAGGGATAGCAAAAGGGCAAACAATATTCAGGGCTACAAAAGACCAGTAATCGCCCACGTGCTGAAAGGACACTATATATAGAAAAAGAAGATAACAATCAGTGTGTATCGCATGGATTGAAGAGCTGGCGCCATTTTGTGCATATGCAAAATAATCGTTTGAACGAGGATTATTTGAGGTTTGATATTTACCGAATCCTTCTGTATCGATAATAAGCATTCTGTATTATATTGCGTGCTTTGAAGTGAAGATTTAATTGTAATAATTTTTACAATCACTAGATAACCAACGTGATGTTAGTTATCTCTTTGAATTTCATCTTTACGCCTTATAGCTGATCTTACGTTATCTTACAGCCTCTGTCGCTGGTGCGTAAGACCGGATAACGGCAACAGATTTTTAATGCAGCTTTATTTCACTAAAAAGTACAGGCTGTTTTGCAACCATTGACTTGTCAGTGAATTAGCATTTATGTTCCGTACGGTGGCCGTTAAGAATTAAGTATAACTCAACAATTCAACGTTAAAATAAAACAATATTCAATTACAACCACAAATAAATACTTAACAAGAAAAGAAATAAAAAAAAACAACCAAAGATAATTAACCATTTCAGTGAATACCTTGTTAGTAGCGCGGCTCGGTTTAACGTCCGGTAAATCCTAAATCAAAATCAAATCCTCGACGCACAATAATTCACACTAATTCGACTGGATAGTTCCACTTCATAGTCACATAATAATCACTTCAGTAAGTAGCCTGACATCGCTATTTATACACCTGGCGGAAAAAAAACATATTCATAAGTCGAGAGTGTCACGATCGAAAATCGGTGTTGGTATTTAGTCATTTTCTTCCTATATAACAAGTATGTACTAGTATACAAATCTGTACCATTTATACGATATAAATATTATATATCTGCTCTTGTTAGTATCTATTTAGGAGTCAATTTGTCAATCTCGACGTTTTAGTTCTTTGTCTTGTAAATTTAAAGGAATGATAAGTGTTCGTTTCAAATCATTCATTTTGCATCCTTTTTATTTGAGGAAAAACTTTCAGCCATTATTATACATTTTTGACTAGAATTTAGTTTGATCACTTTTTATTAGATTATTCATTATCATTAATTATAATTACTTTCATTGACATCTAAATAAATAAACGGCAAATTCTGATCTGTCTGTCCATGTGTCATTAATCCATCTAACTCGGTCCACACTTGCTCTACATAGACATATTATATCTTTTTGGAATCAGGATAATCCTGGGGTTGGAAATCTGCCCGTCATCTGGTCCTTGAACATCTAGCATAGGTAACTGTGTCCCGGTGATGCTGGGAACTGTTAAAAATTTAAATTTTAAAATATCTGAAAAAAAAAATTCATTGATTGTAAAAGTCTTTCATATATGTTGAATTTAAAGTAACACAAAAACTTAAAAATTTTGTTTTTAAATTCAGTTTAAAATATCTCTAAAACTTTGTGAATTAAGGAAATTCATTTTATTTCTTCAAAATGCCAAGGAATCAGAGTTAAAGTGAGAACCTTCTTCAGGTATTTGGAATGTCGAACTGAACTCTTTATTTCGCTCACTGGGGTAGACTGTTCTAGTTCCACGTGCCATGTTTAATGGTTGTCAGTTATCCCCTGTTAATTTCCCTCTGAAAGTTCTCCACTGCCGTAACCGGGTATTGAACTCACACTCTTTGGGTCCTGTCACTGGATCTAACCAACGCCTTTATCCACTGTGCCATGTGTTCAGAGGGAAATTAACAAGAGATAACTGACAACAGGCATCCATTAAATATGGCAAGTGGAACTAGAACAGTCTACCCCAGTGAGCAAAATAAAGGGTTAACTTCGACATTCCAACCACCTGAAGAAGGCCGGAGTGTACAACGGCTGAAACGATGTAATAAATATGGCGACAAAGATGAGGACAATAGTTCGAATAATGTAATCTAGAGAGTCAAGTTCGTGATCCAGTTAAGTTCATACTATTCATTTATGCGTAATACTTTTGGAAATGTAAGAATTCCTCTCCCCCAATCCAACAGCCATGGGTTGAATAGCAGGACGGGCTAGGTCCCTATTGTCTTTGAAGGCATCATTGGTGAGAAAGAGTAATATTTCTGCTTAATATTAGGTTGGTGCAAAAATAATGTCGTTTTTTGACGTTCAACTTTATGTGAGAAAACGATATTAAATTTTGCACCAACCTCATATTTTAGATTTATATGGTCCTTTATATTTCATGATGGCATCAAAATAAATGCCAGGTAAGCCCACCTGAAACCTATTTTTATTGGCACAGGTTACAACTGAGAAATTTTAAGTTGAACATTATATTAATTATAACACAACGGTCCTTAACATTGTAAAACGTGACTATTTCTCAACTTACTAAAAAATACAATCAAACAAAAAAAAATATTATTCGATATTAATCCAATATAAAACTTGCGGGCCATCATTAATTTTTAAAGAAAAAATATTTAAGGGTAATTAGTTTCGGATGCAAACCATGTTGGATGTCCTGGGTATGACGATAAACTACATCCGTCAACAAGGTCGAATGTAGTTTATCGGGAGGTTTTGTGGAGCGTGGAACGACATCTTAATTGCTGCTATTCCCAGGTCCAACCAGACTTAGGTTGATAACACCTGTAAGGGGTCCCAGCTATGGTTAAATAGTTAATCCCAAAACTGTGATCAAAACACTATGAAAGTATAAAAAAAAGATCTTTATCGTAAATATACTAGTAATACATTTTTGGGAAAAAAAAATTACTAGCAATACATTTGACTCTCGACAAAAAACTATTCAAAAATACACGTCGTTAAAACCGTATCTATAAACTGATTTCTTACAAAGAATACATATTCTCTTCTTATGAACCTATCCAAAAAAATTGTCGGCATTAAATAACCCATTGAGATGTTGATATGCCGTAAAACAAAATAAACCAATCAAACCTTGTAGGAGGAATTCCTACTTGATTGATAATATCTTCAGGGATGTAGACATACACTTGGCGAATTGCGATTTGGTGAATCTATTTAACACTGATGTTATTAATTCAGAATTGTACTACTCCTAGAGCGGTTACCCTCAATGACCCAGTCTTTTCTCTTTGGCTTTAGCTTCGTGGAAAACAGAGGGATTCATACCTTCATCGAGTGTATTTGAAATTAAGTAAATATAATGATCCCAACAGAAATTCGAACTCGTCCCTTCGATTTCTCAGTCTGAGCCACTATACATCATACATGAAAATAAACAATGGAAGACAATGTTTAACTTGTTAGGTTCTCTGGGAAGCATAAAAACTGATACAAATAAATTTGAAATCAAAAGTCAACGATTAAATTATATCTGTTAATAACGTCTGCTGAATTTACATGACGTCAAGGATATTAACATATTAAATCCGAAAATATCTTATTCGTGTATATGATATATTGTCGTAATCAAATACTGTAATTCCCCATGTATAATACGTACTTTTTCTAATACATAATAAGCAAAATCTGGGGTGCGCATTATACACAGCTACAAAAAATCTTAAAGAATTGTCGTAAAATAAAATGAGAATTATCATAAAACTAAATTAGAATAATATTATTTTATGTTTAAAGCCATTTTTTGAATAAAAGTAAGGAAACGCTCGCCGTAATGAAAATGGAGAGGTACAATTTATCGGATTTGATTAACAAACAAGGGGTGCGTATTATGCATGAGTAGAAGTATTTTCCCACACTTTCAGCACAATTTTAGGGGTGCGTATTATGGATGAAGGCGTATTATACATGGGGAATTACTGTATATGTTTCTACAATTAACATGTTTTTTATACGTTCGCGAAAAAAAATGTATATTACACTTTGACTGCTAAAACGTAACAAAAATTATTATCAACATTTCAATGAGTATCATTATGTATTGAATTGGCTAGATGTAACCGTAGCTTGTAAACTAATAGTTTCATTTCTCGCACTTTTTGCTTGTGGGTCTTTCTTCTGGCTCCATGCTTTCCAGCCTTCTTTGATCTTCAAAAATTTAAATGCAATGTCAACCGTTATCTAATACTATCTTGATTACACTTCAAATGTTCTCCCTCAATATCGACTCTTTTTTTTTTCTTATTTTTCACATTCAGTAACCCCTTGTGTCTTAGTGGCTTTACTACCTTGTTTGGGTCATATGATTAAAAAATATAGCATGATGTAATGATAATAGAAATCGTTTCTTTATAAGGAAACATTTGGCATTTATTGATCGAGTAGCTAGTCACTCTTTCAGTTGAAATTTATAAAATCTCTCTCTTAAAACAGTTTTTCAGGAAAATAGTTTTTTTTTCAAGTCCAGTAGCTGCTATAGCTCTTTACAGTACGGACGCAGGGTTTCGTTTCTAAGCTTTTGTTTAAAGTAGCCTGGAATATCATGATTATTTTAGTATCTGTTTATATTTCTGACATGAGGTATTATGTACACTATTTAAATTATTCGGACTATTGTCCTCATCTTTGTCGCCATGTTTATTTCAACATTTCGGCTGTTGTACGCTCCGGCCTTCTTCAGTTGGTTGGAATGTCAAACTGAACCCTTTATTTCTCTCACTGTGGTAGACTGTTCTAATTCCACGTGACATGTCTAATGGATGTCAGTTATCTCCTTGTTAATTCCCCTCTGAAAATTCTTCACTACCTTAACCAGATATTGAACTCACAATCGTTTATCCACTGTGCCATGTGGATACATGGCACAGTGGATAAAGGCGTTAGTTAGATCCGGTGACAGGACCCAAACAACTTTCAGAGGGGAATTAACAGGAGATAACTGACATCCATTAGACATGGAAAGTTGAACTAGAACAGTCTACCCGAGTGAGCAAAATAAAGGGTTAACTTCGACATTACAACCACCTAAAGAAGACCGGAGCGTACAACGGCCGAAACGTTGTGATAAACATGGCGACAAAGATAAGGACAATAGTCCGAATAATGTAAATAGTGTATGATTATTTTATTACTTTCTCTTCCTGTTACTTGTGCTATTTATTTTAGTTGTTACTGCTATTTGTAATCCTAAAGTAACGTGGTTTCTGCTACTTGGCACAGTCGGTTGTTTGCGAATCTGTAGCCCCAATGTCCAAAGAAGGGCGGTCTTTACTAAGAGCCTCCGGTTTCACACGCTCATTGATCTTAGAAAACGGCTCTGTACAGTTGAGAGTTTAGATATGTTTGAACGGCTTTGGCACCTTGCATATCATTAATAATGAAGCCTCGATCTGGCGCGTGTCTCTTTAAGAACATGGACTCGTATTCATAGATATAATTATATAGGAAAAATATTACCAATAGTTTTTGGTTGATACGAGTTAATATTGTGAAAGCGTTGACTTAACGCAATCAGACTAAATCTTTATTTTCCCACAATATTTCGGATTCAGCTATTGGCTAAACACCTCATTAATAATCCCGTCTATGCCAGAACTTTTTCAAACGGCGGATGGTGTATTCTAAGGGTCGCAAGTTTATCTTTCAAGTTAATGATTTGGGAATTGGTTTTTATTTCGAGTCATCAGCCGTCTCGTTGCAAGCAAACGGATTTTCTTTTTTTCTTGAACTATAACTTAATTTAGCCGCTTATATGTCTGTCGTGTTTTTGTTTTCTGTGAGAAGTACATATAACTGGTTTTAATCATTTAACGCCAGAGTTACAAACACGTAGGAGATTATAGTGTGTGAAAGAAAAAAATATTATTAAGGACTGATACGAATAAAAGAACGGATTTTAGGAGGACAGAAGATAACGATTGACACTGCATTTAATTTTTTGAAGATTAACTTAACTGGAAATCAAGAGGCTAAAAGAGAGTTCTACAAGCGAGAAGTTCGGGAGAAGGAACTGTTAGTATAGAATTTGCGGTTACATCACTCCTAGAAGGTGCAATGATCCCGCCATCCTCTCCTGGAGGTTAGCGTCAGTTATGCTGATGGAAAGTAGAAAGGGTTTTTTTCATACGATTAAAATAGAGCAGTTTCGTTTTGAAGATGTTAGAACTAACAAGCCATTCCTTGCTCCAATTAACAACAGGCTGTAGGTCAATTTTTAGATAAGCTACCAATTTGACCTTAAAGAACATAACTTAAATTGGCCTCCTATCTCTATTTCGCGTTTATTTTTTTTTTTATGAGCTCGCAGAAAACTTTTTATCGGTAATACAGGTTATTGTTGAAGCATTATATTTATCAACGCATCCTCTTTAACGAGAGTTCATATTTGCCTTTTCTCCCTGCAGACTGTAATGTTTCTTTGAAGATCTTCAAAAAATAACAAAATACAAGTATCTTGGAGAGTAAATCTAAAAAAAAATATAGCACATGAACACATCAATAATTCCTGTTGTGGATGGGGTCCAGAGATTAATTGAATCATTGAAATGATACCCGGTAAGTCATGCTTAAAGAAATGCAAAATAATTGTTCTCAA
>OZ010604.1:28790658-28808158 GCA_963932145.1 Acanthosepion lycidas | reverse complement strand
TAGATACAAGAGTAAGTTCTATGCTAAAAGTTTATTTTCTCGCACTCCATGCTTTCAAAAAAATTAAATGCACTGTAAATCTTTATCTAATGTTTTCCTGATTACTCTTCTATTGTTCTCGCTCCTTCATAATGTTTTATGTTTTTTAATTCTTTCACACCCAGTAGCAACTTGTATCTTCGTGGCTTTATTCTCTTGTTGCAGGTAAAAAATTTAATTGTAAAGTGTATACCTACTTTTGTCCCACTCTGTATATACACATATAGTTTGAGTAATGGCCTATTTCAGTTACCACAATTCCTCATGTATAATACACCTTTATCCATAATACGAAGCCTAAAATTGTGTTGAAAGTGAAGGAAAATGCTTCTACTCATGCATAATACGCACCCCTTGTTTGGTAATCAAACCCTATAAATTGTACATCTCCAATTTTATTACGGTCAACGTTTCCTACTCTTATTTTAAAAAAATGGTTTTAAGCATTAAATAATATTATTCTAATTTAGTTTTATGATAATACTTATTTTATTTTACGACGATGTTTAAAGAAATTTTTGTACTTCTGCATAATACGCACCCCTTACTTTGCTTATTATTTTTTTTTAGAAAAAATGCGTATTATACATGGGGAATTGTGGTACTTAATTTTAATTAACTAGTTTGAATTTTATTTTGAAAAATCAACGAAGCTGTCATTTTTTAGTCTAACTTCTTGATATAGACCGGTTGTTATTACCGTCATTATTTAACAAAATTAAAATAATATATTAAAATTAAAATAATACGTTAGCAACTCAAACACGCGCAACCACTAAAAATAACATTTATAGTAATAAAAGATGAATCATCAATCGCTTTTATCTACCAAGAGCAAAAACAAGTTAGATGATTACTGACGGAGGTTGTTGCGTACGCGGAAGGAGTAAGATGCAATAGGCTTATTTTGTGAGAATATGTGGGAAAAATAATGGTTAAACCTCGATTAAGATTGCAGTAGTTCGGAAATTTCACAAAGTAGTATTTCAACACAAACTTGCTGGCTATTACCTCACGTCGATGAGCCTAAGTGATTTCTTCAGCTTACCTTAGATGTTACAGAAAGCCGAAAAAATAAGTTACCCAGTGAGGATCGAACTCATTATTCAGTCGTAGTTGACTTATTGAGATAAGCTTGCTAGCTATTGCACCACATCTTAATGCTCTGACTTCCTTTTATGAACAACAATTTTCGACGGGAACAAGTCGTTCGAGGGGAACTTCCTCCTTACAAAAGGAATACGGAAAACAGTGAGGGTGGTTTGCCTCAGTCTACGTATTTTCTCTACGCTTCGACTTATTTCTGATTATTCTTTTATGAAGAATAATTCAGATTCAATGATTTCCTTTTATGTTGGTTTTCTAAGCACAAGGCCGAAAGTATGGGTCACCCAGCTAGAATTGAATTCGCGCATCAGCCTTAAATGATTTAGCTTGCTAACCATTACACTACATCGAGGTGCACGATGATTTTCTATGCTAAACACAAAAGAATGTGTCAGCCAGTGACCATTACTCCATGTCGCCGAGACCAACCTTTTCAGCTACCCCCGTACCTGGAAAGAATCACTGCACTTATTAATAAGAAGAGTTGAAATGAATTCATGCAAGATTTCACAGCTCTAGCAACATCCCTTTATAGTGAGCTGATGAACTTTTCAGCTACCCCCGTACCTGGAAAGAATCAATGCACTTATTAATAAGAAGAGTTGAAATGATTGTATGCAAGATTTCACAGCTCTAGCAACATCCCTTTTGTCGTCAGCCTATGAACTTTTCAGCCACCGCCGTACATGGAAAGAATCAATGCACTTATTAATAAGAAGAGTTGAAATGATTGTATGCAAGATTTCACAGCTCTAGCAACATCCCTTTTGTCGTCAGCCTATGAACTTTTCAGCTACCGCCGTACCTGGAAAGAATCAATGCACTTATTAATAAGGAGAGTGCAAGATTTCACAGTTCTAGCATCATTCCTTCATAGTCAGCCTATGAATCTTTAAGCCCACCCTTGTAAATCACTAGTATGTATATTAGCTGTTAAAAAACTGAAAAAATAGACTAATATTATAACGAATTTTTTTACTGTCTTTCAATCTTTGTACTCTTCCCGATACCTGCTGCGCTGAAGTTGCCTAATAAAAAGATGGGTACTCCCACGTCATGCTTCACTGTTAATATTATGTTTTTTTTTTTACATCGCGCTCTGTATTCTCCGTTATTTTCTCATCTCCCATCCCCAGTTCTACAAGAAAAATCGTTCTCCAGTTTTTTCTTTCGACTAATGAACTGTATTTTCGTAATCATTTATCTGAACCGAAAACAGTTTAGCGAATGCCAAACGAGAAATTTCACGTGTTTTCTTCTGATGTGCCTTTTTTTTTCTTTTTTTTTTAATCCGGGTGGGAGAAGTGAACCCTTCAGCGAAATCGTTGTCGGTTCAAATTTTCTATGAATCGTTGAAAGATACACATCTGTTCCACTACTTTCCAAATATGTTTAGATATTCTTTCTGCTCGGTTTCGGGTTGACTGAAAATTCTCCTTGTGTGTTTAGTCACTCCTCGTGTTAAAATCTTTCTTGCAAGCCTTGATAAATTAGCATATTACCCACCCATCCTGCCTTAATAGACGATAGCGGAGGCGGTTGAAATGTGTATTTTAAATCTGCTGAAAATTTCTTTTAAGCATTTTCGAATTCATAAATCAGTTTCTTTTTCGGGTTCTCTGAGTGCTCTTTTCTTTTTCGTCAGTATTTTGAAAAAAAATCTAGGTTTAAATATCATATTATTTGTATTAGGCGGTGTGATAAATATGAGACAAATAAAAAAAAATATATTCGCAGTTCGCCATAATGTAACTTTAGGTTTGTCACACTGACTTCCGCTCATGCTTGATTATAGATGGTGCTATTATGGTCACGTGTTCGAAGTTTGAGCGTAATCGCTCCATTTTTTTATGCTGCCATTACAGTGTAAACATGGCCACTCCGATAATAGTGTGCACTAAGAAGTAACAAAGATCAGTGATCCGATTTCTCTGATTAGAAGGTGTGTCAGGAACTGAAATTCATCCGGTTTCTTTTAAGACAATACGGTTACAGTGCAGTACCGCGCAGAAGCGTGTAAGAGTGTATCGAGAAGTATAAAAGTGGCCGGACAAACGTGACGCATGAAGAAGGAGCAGGGCGACTGTCAGCGTCCACCACTGACGAGAAGATTTGGCAAGCTCGGTAAGAGATGGTAATGGCGAACCGGCGAGTTATCATAGATGAAGTAACCTCTTCTCTACAGATTCGAAACAGCAGCAGACTGGCGAAATCAAGGTACAAACATCGATCACGGGATATATAATTTAGTTTAAAGCTGCGAGGGGAGATGCATTCATCATTTCCCCAAAGGTATTTGCGTGTAAATGAATGTAAGCAACCCGACTGAAATTCGAACTTGGTTCTCTGAATTCTCATGCCGAGCTGCTATCAATTGCACTAACCACACACACCCCATATTCCTGGAACGATGTACCCATTGATATAAAGATATCTTGGCTAGGGCTGCAGAATACGCCGACAGCGCCTCTGCAGGGAGATAAGAATCCCTCAATGAATCACCTCTTAAATGCTGTTGTTCCCAGGTCCACACTGACCCCGTGTGGTAGCACCTGTTAGGGTCCCTGCTATGGGCAAACAGTTATTACCAGCAATACATTTTTAAAAAATTTTTACAAGCAATACTTTAAAAAAAAAATAGAATTTTTGGAAAGGAAAAAAAAACTAAATTGATATTAAAGTAACTGATCCGACGTGCAACTTTCGGATAATAACTGTGACATTGCTGTATTTATTGAACAATTTAGTTCCTGCCACATTGACTGAAAAACCTACCAGTACAAAAGAATTCTCCTATTACCATTTTAGTACAAAAACGCACAATCTTCAAATTTAAAAATTCAACTTCAGCGTTGCGACCGCACGCTCAAAAAAAAAAAAAAAAAATTCTTACAATTAACAATAACACATTTCTAAAAACATTTTTTTCGGGTTACATCTATATTTTCGTTGTTCCGTTATTACCGGGAAGTAAAAAACAAAAACAAATCTATTTCCATATCTGATGATGTCTGTATAAACAGACGAAAGCTTGTAAAAAACAAAAAAAAAGACCTTATACAACTGGAATTTATAAACAGGGATCATAACATTCATCTACAGGTTTGGGGTTAATGTACTTTATTAAAATTGTTTGCGAAGATGAATTCTCGCCATTTAAATCATTAACTTCTATATCTGTTTTTTGTGTGAATGATTCATGTAATATATGTGTGTGTGTGTGTGTGTGTGTGTGCTCAGGCTGACCAAGTCCCCAAAATAAGCCATCCCCGCAACTGTTGGTTACAGCCTATACCCCGTCTTTAGTGCATAACAGAGATATTACCGGGGCAGCTGTTCCCCTTATCCGGGTACCTCTGAATATTTTCAAGTGCGTTCTGCATGAAGACAAGAGCACAACTGACGTGCTCTCTGTCCGAAGACAGAGATTCAATTGAAAGATGGAATGTGATTTTTTTTTCGCCCGAGGGCAAATACTACCATCCATCCATCCATCCATCCATCCATCCATCCAGGTCGACCGTATACGGGATAATCGAACCAATGCGAACGATCGATTCTTCAGCTCTATAGTACTTGCTACGGCAGGGCTCCACAGAGAGTTATTTCTCCTAGACAAGCTTCTAGCCAAGGGTATAGAACACAGTTTGTCATGCTATTTTACCGATAGCTGGGAAGAAACAAGAAGAGTATTCATAATTTCCCCAAGGGTATTAGCACGTAAGTAAATGTAATGAATCGGCTTGAATAAGATCTTACCATCTCCGATTGATGAATCTGAGCCGCTATCTTATACTACATATTGATCATAGTCAATGTAGTTTTTTCAGAATAAAGTTGATAAAACCTTAGTCAGAAAATCAAATAACCGAGAGGGTAACTAGAGATGGGACCTGATGAACTAGGAGATATGATGAATATATTTTCTGGGGAAATAAATTTTATTCACGGAACCTTAAGTTTGACTCTTTCTTAATTATTTAATTAATATATGCTCTGGTGTTACATTGAGCTCTCTGCATTACATCCTCTTTGGAATTATCCACATGGATTAACAAATACTTCATTATCTTACGATATATATATATATATATATATATATATATATATATATATATATATATATATATATATATATATATGTGTGTGCGTGTGTGTGTTAGCTCTATCACTGATATTGAGCGCTTTCCAATAAGTACTGCACAATATATAATATATAAATAATATATATAAAAATTATATATATATATATATACATTTTACATATTTTATTTATATATATATATATTTTACGTATTTTATTTATATATATATATATATATATATATATATATATATATATATATACATTTTACATATTTTATTTATATATATATATATATATTATAGGATATTACATTCAAACAAGCGTTTATCTACAAATTTGAATGTAATAGTGAATCTATAAAGTATAATGATCTAATATTGGATTGCATTGAGCCTTCTTTTAAATTATTGTTACGAACTTTGGAATTTATATCCGATTCGTTCTCATTTCATATATATATATATATATATATATATATATATATATATATATATATATATATGAGAAGACATTTTACTATGATTTCTCGAATGCGTAGGCTGATAGACGTAATTAATTGTTATTAATAATAACGTTGAAGTAATATAAGTGTCGCATTAAAAATAAATATCTTAATCCTTTAGAATATTTTTTCACGTTTCGTATATGAAAATGAAGTGATATAGGCTTTTGAGAAAAATAATCCTTTTGAAGATGATCTATTTCCCTTAAAAAGGGGGAAATTGCACCGTGCTGACTGTGAAGAAGTTCGTTGCCAAGCGCTAAAGTTCACTGGATAAAATGTTAGTTTCCACTACAAAATGGTGCGCAGGTTCAATCCTTGCAGAAAAACACGTTTCCTTTACAAAGATCTCTCGAATAGGTAGGCCGATAGGCTCAAAACACACTCTGGTTAATAAATAAAAATGTGGTGATAAAAGTAACAAAAAGCAAGGGCTTACATAGTGGGATGTAAGTGAAAAAAGAACATTAAGAAGCGGTAGGGGGGGCAATAAAAGCACACGAATTAAGAAGATATATCGGCTGGCATTGCATTTAAATAAAATTCAAAGAGTGCTGGAAATCAAGAAACTGGAAAATTTCTACCAGCGAGAATTGCGAGAAATGAAACTTTTAGCATATTGCATACGGTTAAATCTATCAATTTCAAATTTTTAACCTAACAGACAATCTAGTACTACGCTTAATTTCATAAAGGTTATGTACCAAATAAGAAAGCTCATCAGAACAATTATCAATGTGAATATTTATAGGAAAAGCACACGGCAGCTACGTTATAGAGGTAGGAAATGGCTGAAGTATATATATATATATATATATATATATATATATATATATATATATGTGTGTGTGTGTATGTGTGCGTGTGTGTGGAAAACTCTCAGAATTAATCTGTAGAAAATGACACTGTCCTGGGTATGAGAATAAACTACATCCGCGTCCTGGGTAAGACGATAAACTATGTCCAACAGCAAGGCCAACAGCAAGATCAGGAGGTTTTGAGGAGCATAGAACTACCTCTAAATTGCTGGTTTTGTCCGGCCCAACTTGACCGACGGCGGTCGCACCTGTTAGGGTTCCATCTATGGACAAATATATAAATATATATATATTGAATTGACTTTGAAGATATTAGCCAGAGTATGAATTTTAGTACCGTTACTGAAGGCCTGAATGATTTTTTTTTCTCACCATTGCTCAGTTGACAAGATATTGGGTCTGATACAAAACGATTTTAACCTGTTTTTTTTCTAGCTGAATAACTCAAAGTGTTTTTCAGAGATTCTTACTACAAATGGTGTCAAGATGCTTAAACGTGTTATCTGAAAACTTGAAAAAAAGAAATGCAATTAGTTTATTGTTGTTTTTTTTTAGATATTAAACATTTGGGGTATTGTCAGTAATATTGTTACACGATTTAGACAAAATGAAAGACTTGGAGTACAACAATTGAAACATTGTGAAAATAGCAACAAAATGAGAACAACAATCCATACAATGTAAATAGTGTAAATAGTTACAATTCCTAATCTCAGAAATAGAGACAGATTCGTTTCGAAATTTCAGAAATATCACCTGATGAAGACCGGGGTGTACAACGGCCGAAACGTCGTGAATGCGGCAATAAAGACGAGGACAATAGTTGCAATACATCATCTCAGAAATATAAACAGAATGTAGGTAAAATCATTTAGATAAATTCTCAACTTAGAAATCCTAACAGAAACATCGAAGTATTTGAAGAATAATAAAGTTACCTTAACATTATATAATGCGATATAAAACGAATTAAAGAATTTCTAGTATGGCGTCATTTGTTCCAATTTTGGGAAATGGTTCTGCCCGAGATATTTTCAGCGCCCTTCCAATATACTAATGTATGTTTAATTACTCAGAGATAAGCATAGCATGGTTGATAATGGTTATTACATCGTAGACATTTATAATCGTATCTTTCTGTATAAACAAACATTGAAGCACTTTGTACGTTTTTATTTTTCCTTTTTTTGCTATGTATTTTTGTTTTTAGCAGGATCTTATACTTATATAATGTCTCCCGAAGACAAATTAATGTTAAAAATATCCACCACTTAAATCCTCATTAACTGAAACATTCTATAAAGTAGGACAAAAATTAAGATAGTCTTTGATTTTGTAAAAGGCGAAATGTTTGCAAAAAGAAATTCTATCTATGAAAAAACCACGTTTCCACTTTAATGCGCACACCGTGGAGATAAGAATGGAGACGATTTTGAGGAGAAGCAAAAAAAAAAAAAAAGAAAGAAAAATAAAGAACGTCGAGTTCAAAACGAAGCCAAACAAACAGCTTTTGTTATGTAGCATAATGATTCATGCAATGGACTTGAGATTTCTCTTAAGTTTTTACATTCTATCTGCAATGTGATAATTATACAATGATGTTCATCCTGTACAATGCCCAAGAGTCAGTCGAGGTAGAGGGGTACAGAGTAAGAGGAGATAATAACATCAAAACAAAAGGGGACACCGAAAAGTCAAAGGGTAACTGCTCCGATGAGTTACTCTCGCTGATTCCCAAACTGCACGAATTTAAGCGTGCTACTAGGTTGGCATTTCACTCCGACCCTTTCTCTGTTGAAATGGTTAAATGTAACTGTCTCATCTACTCCAATAACTTCATGTCTCGCACTTCTCGTGTGTGAAACTCCCTTCCTTTTACTTGCTTCTCTTATTTATTTTAAAAAATAAGCCAGAGCTGATTTGCACATATTATGGTTGGAGTTATCGCCGCCGGGATGTGGGAGTGAGCGGCGTTTCTTAGAGTCTGATTTGCAATCTCTTCGTCACAGAGGCCCGGCGGAGCAGTTGGTATAGTGTTCGCTTGCCAACCTAACTGTCGGGGTTTCGATTCCCTCGGTAGTGGATGCGCACTGCTGATGAGTTCCAAATATAGGACGAAACGGCCGTCCAGTGCTTCCTGAGGTTTCTATCAGTCTCGATGAATCAATTAATATAATTATCAAATCCTCCTCATTACTATGTGTGTTTATTATCGCTTGAACCAGCTTCTAATGCTCCAGTCGTGGCTCCAGGAGGCTCAGTCCTATGGTCAGAGAGAATCTCAGTAGAGTTCCACCACGGAATGTGGGAGTGAGTCTGATTTGCAATCTCTTCGTCACCGAGGCCCGGCGGAGCAGTTGGTATAGTGTTCGCTTGCCAACCTAACTGTCGGGGTTTCGATTCCCTCGGTAGTGGATGCGCACTGCTGATGAGTTCCAAATATAGGACGAAACGGCCGTCCAGTGCTTCCTGAGGTTTCTATCAGTCTCGATGAATCAATTAATATAATTATCAAATCCTCCTCATTACTATGTGTGTTTATTATCGCTTGAACCAGCTTCTAATGCTCCAGTCGTGGCTCCAGGAGGCTCAGTCCTATGGTCAGAGAGAATCTCAGTAGAGTTCCACCACGGAATGTGGGAGTGAGTCTGATTTGCAATCTCTTCGTCACCGAGGCCCGGCGGAGCAGTTGGTATAGTGTTCGCTTGCCAACCTAACTGTCGGGGTTTCGATTCCCTCGGTAGTGGATGCGCACTGCTGATGACTCCCAAATATAGGACGAAACGGCCGTCCAGTGCTTCCTGAGGTTTCTATCAGACTCGATGAATCAATTAATATATATATATATATATATATAGGAGAGTGGAGATATCAGATGCACTGCAGTAAGAGATGAAGCTAAACGTTACTCCGAAATGATATTTCTATAAATGTTCAGTTTGTAAAGTAAATATATTTGAGTAAGCATTGATTATTTAAAATAATAATTAAAAATGGCGGACTCTCCTATCGTGAACGATAAATGAGGGTCAGCAGTGGATGGTGACTTTTTGTTTGTGCTATTGTGAAGAAAATCGGGTAAGGGAAAGACGTATTTCATTTGTGCTTTCTTAATTGCGATACTGGCCCAGTCTTGCTGCGGGTGACAAAGACACACTGACAGATTAAATTTGTTAAAGTAGGTTTTTGATGGTTTATCTGCTTCAGAGTTTGACGAAGCTGATCACGGTGCTTCAGTCTACTGTCTTCCAAACCCTTTAACCCATTGAAACATGTCTTACGCCACTCCTTTCAGTTTGATGATTGGGCTTCCCAGGTTTTCAGATTAAAGTTGAGATGTTTCAAGTTGTCTCTTAATTTGTCTTTGTAGTGTAAGAGTGGACGTCCAACAGAACACTTGAAATTTGGTCGTGGTCCATACAGTACCTTTTTGGAAGCCTATGCTCATCCATTATCACAACATTACCAGGCCACCTAAATTGTGTCTTTGCTAGAATGGTTTCAATGACTGTGATGTTGTTACATTTCTTCAGCATTGCATTATTCTTGACCCTGTCATCCCATTTTATATCACATATGGCACAAAGACAGTGCATGTTGAAAGACATCAAGTTGATTTATGTGTTTTTGGTACAGAGTTCAAGTTTCAGCACCATAGAGAAGGGTTTAGAGAACGACTGATCTGTATATGTCAATCTTTTCTCTGAGAGACACGTATTTGCTGTTCCATATCTTGTTTAATATTACCGAATGCTGTTCTGCCTTTGGCTAGTCTAGATTTGGATTTCTCTGTCCATTTTCCTACCAGAAAAGACTGTTGATCCAAGATATGTGAACGCCTCAACAGTTTTTAATACCGTAATATGGAAGAATTTGTGAGAGATGGACTGCCTACTACTGGCTGGTACATTAGCTCTGTCTTCTTTATGTTGATAGTGAGTCCAAATGCTTTCGCTGTTTCAGAGAATTTATCAAGGATATTTTGAATCTAAACTGTGTTTTAATAGAGCAGCATCATCTGCAAAGAGAAGATCGTGTAGCATCTGCAGACGAAGTTGTGCTTTAAAACGTTTCTGATTTTATAGACCTCCTCTTTTGCTGAATTCAACATTGATTCCTTCACTTAAGTCAGAGAATGCTTTATTAAGCATAGCAGAAAAAAGTGCAAAAAGAAGAGGAGCAACAATGCAAGCTTGCTTTGTACCATTGGAGACAAAAAAGGTGTCCTATTGCTCACTTTTTGACCTTACAAAAGCTTTCATTCCTTCGTAAAAGGAGATAATAATATGGAATATTTTTTCTGGAACACCGAATTTTGACAAAACTTTCCGAAGAGCACTTAGAGATAAAGTATCAAAGCCTTTGTAAGGGCTAGAAAAACAACAAATAGATCCTAGTTTTGTTTTTGTGCTTTTTCTTTAACTTGCCGGAGACAAATATATCCACGGTCGCTCTACCGGATCGAAAACCGCACTGGGTTTCTGGTCATGCCGATTCCTGAGACAAAATTCATTAAGCCTATCCCGGATGATACGAGCAAGGATTTTGTCAGTAGCCGAAAAAGAGATATTCCTTTGTGGTTGTCACATTCAAACCTGTTCCTTTTGCGCCTTTACAAATGGACAATTAAAGAATCTTTATACTGCTGTGACACTTCTCCCTTTTCCCACACAAGGTTGAAAAATTCACAAATTTTGCGTATCAAATGATTGCTGCCATATTTGATTATTAGGTGGAATTCCATTTTCACTTGAGGCTTTTCCAATCGAAAGCTGTTTCATGGCTTTTTTGAGCTGGACGGTTGAAGGCTTTGTACAACAGGTCTCCGAGGAAGATTGTTTATTACTTCATTTTCAACAGACGAATCCTGATTTAGGACCGTGGAGAAGTGTTCTGCCCAGCATTTGATAATGTGGCTTTTGTCTCTTAAATAGTGTTATCTGAAGAAAAGATTTGTGATAGACCGCTGGAAATGGGACCAAAAACACCTTTCAAGTTTTGGTGGAATGATTTGAAGTAATATCTTTCAGCAGCCTCCCGCAAAGCTTACGTTTTTGCTGTTCGCCAGCACCGCTTCATCTCCAATTTTGCTTGAGACTTTTCCTTGGCTGATTTAAAGGCCCGTTTCTTTGATAGGCATGCTTTGTCAGGCATCCAAACCTGATGTCATTTATGCATGTTTTCAAGGAGAGATTTAATTTCAGGATCATTTGAATCAAACCAGCCAAGTGTTTCTTTTCCTGTGACATATACTATGTTTTGTAAGGCAAGTGTAATTTATAAAGAATATCTCGCTAAGACTTAACATAATGCATTGTATTTGTTTTATCTATTATATTTTAATCTATTTAAATTTAAACGTAATATTTCTCTGTTTTTACGATTTGGTCGTAATTTTCGAAATTGGAGAAAGCTTTTAGAGTTGTAATGTTTATTTAGTTTAACTTTGACTATTAGCTCATTATCGCTGGGCTTTTTTTATCTATTATTATTTATATTCAAACATTCTTTTACTAATATTTGGTGAGATTTTTATGTCGTTTAAATTTTCTTATTTATTACTTGTAACGTATTTCAAATTTGTTGGAAAAGAGATTTCCATTATAACGTTATTGTGTTTCGTTTACACATTTGCATTTATTGCTTCTTTCAATTATTTAAAAAAACAACAAAAATAATAATAAAATATTCTAATAAATTTTATATTTTTTATTTCATTTTATTATTACGTATATATATATATATATATATATATATATATATATATATATATATATATATATATATATATATTTGGTTGGATAGATGTGAGTTTGTGACACTGGGTTTCACGCTTTAGCGATCGTCTGACAAATATTGAGAGCTTTCTAATAAGTACTGAGCATATAATATATAAATAGTTATATATATATATATATATATGTTTATTTATATTTATATACACACACTTTTCACACACACACACACACACACACACACACACACACACACACACATATATATATATATATATATATATGTGTGTGTGTGTGTGTGCCTGTGTGTGTGTTTCGGCAGTATATTTTCAGACATGCTCTGTCTTATTACTCTCGATAGGATCCTTTTATATTCACGGATAAGCTTTTTTTATATGATTGTTGAAAGACGAGAGGAAAACGCCGTTTTAATTCATATTGTATTTATTTCCGAGTACTTTCGACATAGTATATTGTCATCATCGTCAGGGCATTGTTGACGACATTACACAAATATATCTTGAAATACTAAAGAGTAAATTCGTTCAATAAGATCGCCATTGGCTTCAACCACGGCCTCCCGATGACTTCAGAATTTCTGCTAAATCTTCTAGACGGTCTCCTTGTTTAAGGTGGCAAATGTTGCCATGATCTTTGCCTTCAGTTTATCTTTGGTGTTACAAAGATTTTTGTTGGTCTCTCACACCGCACGTAATAATCAAGTGGTTTGCAGCCTGGGGAGTTATGTGGCCAGATGTTAAGGGGTGATGTGGATGCAGAAATTGTCTGACTGCCATGACTGGGTTCTCCTGTTTTAATCACATTGTGTCTGTTGCCAGACATAGAATCTTCCAGAAACAACCCTCTTGACCCAGAGCAGCAACTACCTCCTCAAGACACTTGATATAGGCCTCCGCCTGAGGCCCTGTGAGAAGATGAATGGAGGCATAACGTCGTCATCACTAGTGGTCACTTCAAATACATTTGTAATCACCATTTGACTCATCTATCTCTTTCCAAATCTGTCCTCAGATTGACACCCAAACTCTCTGACATATTGGAGCTTCCGGCGTGAATTTCAAACAGTACAGCATGTCGTTTCCAAATTTCTGGCGAAGTGAATTGCGTCATAATGCTGTTTTTCTCACAGACGGTGCCCAACTGACCCTACTATAGTGTGCAGTAGACAAAATAAAAAATAAGGCAGATGAGCGAAATGAAAAAATATAAAATAGCGACAATTTACTCATCGCAACCAGTACATGGTAATGTGCACCTCATAATGTTTCCGAGCGTACACTCGCGCGTACACACACACACACGCACGCAGAAACACACATATATACGCATATTTTTTTTTAGTTTTTCTCAGCAGCTGTTTATAGCGCTACCCTCTATTGTTTGTGTCAAAAATCTATAATAAAACTTGCACTATACTCAAGTAGATGTGATAAACAATTTTTAAAATAGTAGGAATGTTTTGCGATAAAAGCTATCGAAATGCTAATGAACATATCAGGCTAGGGACTTTTTGATTGAGGCTTTCGGACATCACCTTGAATAAATAGAGTGCAAGATATTAAATAATATCGTTGAGGGTTCTTTCATTACCCATATCTTTTTTTGTTTTTAGATTTTTCATACTATTTTCCCCTATTTTTCGTCTTTTATTTTCAATATTTTGCTTTTGTATTTTTTCCTTTCTTTTTTACGTTTGTCTTTTCTTTCTTCATTCGTAAAATAGCAACGGCAGCGAAATAATAATAATAATAATAATAATAATAATAATAATAATAATAATGCAACCGACCAGATACAGAAACAATAGCAAGATAAACCGCTTCACGGTCAATACTTTATACGTGCCAAACAAGCTGATATAGACAAACCCTGTACCTATCAGTTAAAAGCTGAAACCGAAGGTTTTATCCTTGCTGCACAGGATCAGTACTTGTTAACTAGAAATTATCAAGCACACATACTAAATTACAGTGTTAGCCCAAAATATAGATTATGTGAAAAGTATCCAGAAAAAATTGATCATCTTGTATCAGGTTGCACGATATTTAGCACCCACTGAATATAAAACCAGGCATGACAGAGTGGGCCAATATCTGTACTGGAAAATCTACAACTTCTACGGGAAGGAAACTGAAAGAAATTGATGTGAGCACCACCAGACCAGGTTACGGAGATAGGACCTGTCACAATTTTATGTGACTTCTACACAAAGACAGAACAATCAAATCTAACCGCCCTGACATTGTTATCAGAGACCGAAAACAAAAAGAAAAGTGCCTCCTTATTGATATGACAGTCCCTGCAGACAGCAATGTATCTTTGAAGATCTTCAAAAAGCTATCAAAATACAACGACCTTCAAATCGAAATCTCAAAAATGTAGCACATGGGAACATCAACAATTCCTGTTATAGCTGTAGCCCTCGGATTAGTTGGAAAAGATTCCAGTAGAGTCATTGAAGAGATTCCTGGAAGCCCATGCCTTAAAGAAATACAAAAAATTGGTCTCGCGGGTACAGCCCACACCTTACGAAGGACTTTATCTATGTAAAATAGGTGTGTGTGAGTGTGTGTGTGTTTAATTGGTCAGTGGAAAATGTCATGATGCCATTTCAAACCTTAGGTCTCTAGGCAAGACCCGGAAAGAAATGAATACACACCTGAAATCAAAAGAAATAATAATAATAATAATAATAATAATAATCCTTAATGAACTATAAATATTACCTGTGAAATCTTTTGAGGTTATTTAGGTATAGAATTGATTTATTCCACATTTGGACAATTCTATTCACTCTCCACTATGTACATAAGCTCCAAAGAAAACACCTACTCTGAGATTAGGGTAGACGCACCCGCTGGTAAAAAAAAAAAAAAAAATGGAAGAAGAGAAAGAAAAAAAAAAAGACGAAAGTAAATACTGCTTGTGTCGCATATCTAATATATTTCTAAAAGGCTATTAGCAATATAGGTACATCAATAATTTTGCAGCCTAATGAAAGACAAATATATATTGTGTACATAACAATACTTTTCATTATAATCTTCAGTCGTCACCCTATTGTGATTTTAATGGTAAATATCCTTTACCTAGATCGAATATTATACAGTGAAAATGCAGATCCGAATCGTTACAAAATTTTATTCCAGTCAAATAAATAAAGTGTCGCTTCAGGCGATCATAGCCCTCCACATCTTCTTGTCCCTTGTAGCTCTTAATAAGATTTAACCTTTTTTTATTTATCACAAACCCTGATCTACCATACATTTACACAAGCCAATCTATTATGTTACGCGCTGCTTTCCTTTCTCCCACTTTCGCTCTATCTTTCCTGTGAGTATCAGATTTTCCAAATACTTCTTTCTCATTACGTGTCCCAAGAATTTCAAATGCTTCTTCCTAATGTTAAGTGTAAGTTTTTTTTTTGTTTCCATTCTCTCCAATACCGAACACAAACAACAGAAAGATGCAGAGTATCCCTCGACATCTCTATGTAGAACCACATTTATGTTACTCCAAGTCTCTTCGTTATCTTTGAGAAGATTGTCCGGCATTCGCTTCCATACAGGAGGACATATATCACGTAGCGATTCAGTACTCTTTTTTACATATGTATAAATAACTATATATATATATATATATATATATATATATATATATATATATATATATATATACACTGTGTGCCAAATTATTATCAAGATAACTTTTTTCTAATATTTCAAAAACTGTCCAATCAATTCACACAAAATTTTCACACAATGTTTGCAACACTGCCCTACGCAAACGCAGAAATTTTCATACTGATCTGCGCAATGTAAACAAACTGGCGCCATATTTGTTATCAGCACGGTGATTTGAGCGTGCCAAAATATTAGAAAGGTTTAGTAAAATTCCCAGAATTGAGCAAACGAAACGTTTATTAATGTTGCACGTGAATGTTTATGATCAAAAGAAGCTAATAAATAAGATAATCAAACAAATAATAACAGATACAAACAGGTACAGTTTTAAACAAATTAATAGGGAATATGCTTTCCCTGTTTTGAAATTACTTGAAGAAGTCGACGATCCATAGAATTTGTTAATTGTAACATGTCATCTGCTGCAAGAGATGTCAAGAATTGCTTCCCATAACTCAGCGTTGCTCCTGAATTGTCCTCCGTTGGCGTACATTCTTAGCTTCATGATGCCCCAAAGGTTTTCGAATCGGTTCAAATCCGGAGAATTTGCTGGCCACTTCATTTTTCGAGGTCCATCGAAGCCTAACTGTTTCAAATATTCAGTAGTCTTGTGAGCAGCGTGTGAGGGAGCATTATCTTGCATAAAAAGAATGGCCCTTCTGAAGGCAACTCTTTACCTTTTCATCCATGGTTCAAGATGCTCCTTCATAAACGTTATGTATGCATCAGCATTCCCTTTGACGCCATCTGGTACTCTCCATGGGCCCACTAATGTTTTTCCAATAATACCACCCCAGATCATTATGCCTCCACTGCCTTATTGGCGTCTAAGACGATGATGGCGATTCTGTCCGTTCATTACCCAGCCTTTGAACCATCTATCTGGCCCATCAAGTGTTGCTCGAGTTTCGTCTGTGAACAAAACTTTAGAGAAGTCAATCTTCATATTGTCCTCGGCCCATTTCAATCAATTTTGAATGTGATTTCTCGTCAACGGAGGCATCGATACAGGTTTGACTGTTGTTGCTATTTCCCTCAGATACCAACACCGAGTTTTTCTAGACACAGTAGGATCCCCAATGCGACAAAAGCTCTTGACTGGTAAGTCCAGGGTCCTTCGTGGCCTCTCGTTTAAGCCGTGACATGAGACGACGTGTAATAACACTCGGCTTGCCTTTATCTGCCCTTTTGCGTACTTGTGTAGGGTCGGTGGTGAACTTTTTTTTTTGATGATACCTCCCTATCATTTTAGAAATTTCTAGGGTAGATTTACCTTTTGAGAATTCTGAGGTGATAGATTTCTTTTCAGCATTACTTAAACTGCTTTTATGGACCATCATTTCACTAAATTCTTACACTTTTCTAATAATTTGGCACGCTCAAATCACCGTGCTGATAACAAATATGGCGCCAGTTTGTTTACATTGCGCAGATCAGTACGAACATTTCAGTGATTGCGCAGGTCAGTGTTGCCAACATTGTGTGAAAATTATGGGTGAATTGATTGG
>OZ010604.1:28778158-28788158 GCA_963932145.1 Acanthosepion lycidas | reverse complement strand
CTTTTTATAGATACAAGTATTTAAGTAAATGCTCTGTTTATAATAAACAGTATAAAATAACATTTACCGACCTGAATGTCCGAGAAATTTTCATAGAAAATATTCGTCCTTTGAAAATTTCTCGGACACTCAGGCCGGTAAATGTTATCTAATACTGTTTATTATAAACAGAGCATTTAATTAAATGCTTGTATCTATAAAAAGAACGTAAAACAAACAAAAAAATGTATTTAATAAATAAATTGTCGGACTTTGTCCATTTATTAATGTATATATATATATATATATATATATATATATATATATATATATATATATATATATATATATTAAATGTCGTGAGTTAACTGAATATCAAAGACAACCAATACCTTTGGGAAGCTTAAGCATCACCTACAATTCAGCTGCAAAGACACTCATATGTCGAAAACGACGGGTGAGTCCATGAAATAATCATATATATATATATATATATATATATATATATATATATACATTTAAAATATTTGTTTTTAAAACCATAATAAAGGATTAAAGAGAATGACAATATCACTGATAGAGCTAACACACACACACACACACACACACACACATTCAGTGTAAACTACAGAGCATCATGATGATCATGATAATAATAATAATAATAATAATAATAATAATAATAATCAAGAAGACCACTTTAAAGATTGATTTCGGTTATAATTAATTTTGTGAATATATTCATCTCTTTAGACCGAAAATATCAAATAATACTTGGTGTCCAAACATATATATATATATATATATATATATATATATATATATATATATATATATATACTACAAACATTGGCCATATTGTCCAATGTCCCAAGCGTATTCGGCCGCTTCTTTAGCCATTTTCAATTGGGTTTGTTTTATCTGTTGTTAATTTCTTACGCATTTTGATTGTTTACGATGCATTTTATTTTATTTATTTATTTTTGTTATTTTGAATATTAGTAGTAGCGTTATTTTTCGAGCTTTTCCGTGTTCAGCGCGGATGGAATTCGTTTGAACTTTTTATATATATATATATATATATATATATATATATATATATTTATATAGTCCTTGTTTTTTTTTAAATTATAAGTTGTATTAAGTCTTTCTTAAATACGCAAGTACTTTCGACTGCACATTAAGTCATCTTCAGGCATAGTAATTATTTTATTTTTGGTAAAATTCAGGTAACATCCGAGACGAAAAAATATAATGCGAATCGAAATGTTTTTGGGGGGCTTTTTTTTAATATGGTATTGATAACATATACAAACTTGTGGATCGTGCATTCGCAACGCTAAGGTTAAATTGTTTTGAAAATTGAAGTGAGAGCGTTTTTTACTAATATGCCAATTTGCGAATTTTTTATTGTGGGAGTTCATCAGTCAGTGTGGCATGAATCAAATAGTTCAAAATGTAGAGTAATGTCTCAGTTGTTATCTCGAAAATTTGAACGTCAGATCAGTTCTTTTAAATCAAATATGTGGTGCATTGTAAATCATAAATTAAAGGCAATTTTAAAATGATGTATTAAAAACATGACGGTGCTGATGCGTACCATTACGGGTACGCATGGGATGACCGCTAGCTATCCACGCATTCCATCATTTAGTTTAGTCGAATGTCAGGGACCAATGAGGTCAGACGTACGGGCGCTACACTCAACAATTACACCGTAGTGCGCTTTCTCTGGATAGACGCAGTGAAACTTGCGGAAAATCCATCGCCGAATGTTGGCGCCGTATGGAGCAGGCATTTTGAATCAACGAAAGTTGTATGGGTGGGGACCGAACGCTTTAATGCGGGAAGAATATTTGCCACGGAGAAAAACCGATCTGTTCGCTCAACATCGCGCACGGGATGAACAACTCTCTACCCTTGGAGAGTGTTTGCCTTGATCAGGGAAGACCGACAACAGGGAATCGTGGGCGTCAGCTATGGATCTGCCCAAGCCTTGGTGCCTGATGACTACCATAAAGCTTTTGAGAATTGAGTGCCCAAACAAGGAATTTGTGAAGATGTGGCTCCATGATCAACCGAAAATTTCTCAGAAGATTGAAGAAGCAAGTTGAACGATGCTAGAAGTGTATCATCGTGCAGGAGGTTGGCGTCTGTGTCGAAAAGAGCCGTATGTATTTACTCTTCATCAGGGAAAACAAACATTTGGTATAGAAATTAACTTTACGTTTCAATTTACGATCGTATGCTTGATGAATGTAACAACATTACAGAAGTATATTTGCTATGAGCTCATGGATTTCAAGAGCGCTCCTTTTCCCCGCAGACGATCTTCATGTGCCTTACTATTTTATTTATATTAACATTTGTAATAGATCGATTTATTTTCTCATCAACAATGTAATTAAGAAAGACTTCTTTATAAATAAATGCGAAATTGGCGCTCAATTCTTCCACGAACTGTGTTGTTAAAAGGTAATAATTTACACACTACGTATTTACACTGTCTACCCACTAAGACTAGTTGTGACACAAGGTCAGTTTTTAAGGTGGGTAGCCCGAGCGCGAAAACCCGGGCCAGGAACAAAAATTGCCCGCTGTCCCCACAACCGTCGGTTGAGCTGGCCTCAGTCCGAGCACCGATCGGTCTCTCTGGGAAAATGAAAGGGCGCGGCCCCGCGCAGCTGTTCTCCAGGGTTGGCATCTCATTATAATTTTCCTCAGTTGTGACTCTGTCCTTTCTGTTATATATATTACTTCAAACGTTATTTTAGAGGATAATACACGTATTTATTTCGTCTATCGGCCTGCGCATTCGACAAAATTGCGGCCTCTTCTCGGACGTGCTTCACCGTTGCTTCGGCTTTGTAGATAACTATAGCGAAGCTGTCAAAACACAATTAATAAGACGGTGGTTTCTCCTGCATAGGGGAAGGCCGTTCGAATTCTGCCGTTGGGGGTGAGAGTATACTTTCTTTATTAAATTTTCTCGGGTGAGCAGAGAGGTATACGAATTAATACTGTTTAAAAAACGAGGAGTATATGCAAATACGGGTACTCACTATAATAAATGTTTGATGTAATAACAATATGTCATATTGATGAATAATATCTATTAATACTTAACAATATATCTAAGTTTCTTCATATCTAACTAGCTAGATAGCTAGCTGTCTATGTATTCTAATCTCTCTCTTTCTCTCTCTCTCTATATATATATATATAGATATGTCTATGAATTATAATCTATCTATATCAATGTCTGCTTCTATCTATCTATCTATCTATCTATCTATCTATATATATATATATATATATATATATATATATATATATATATATATATTTAAGGTTGGTGCAGAAATAATGATGTCATTATTTTTGCACCAAACTAATATCTATCTATATATATTTTAATTTGTAGGTATGATGAATTGTATCGTATTTACGATTCCAATGGAATAAATTATGACCATGGAATATTAGTGTTTAAGTGTTTTTATTATATATATATATATATATATATATATATATATATATATATATATATATATATATATATATATATCATAGTCAGTTGATATCTAGCTAGCTAGGGAGCTGATTCATTTCTCTATCTATACGCCTTCCTAAAAAAATATGTCGTATAAAAATAAATTCATTAATTCTTTAAATATGACAAAGCTGAACATACATCTATCTATCTATCTATCTATCTATCTATCTATCTATCTCATCCATTTCTCTACCTATCTGTCTAGCTAATAAAAATTTGTCCGATAAAAATAAAATCACTTCATTCTTTATAAATACATATGTTTCATATAACAAGCCTGACAAGTTACATTTATTTGTTTTTTATTATATTGTTATTTTATGCGTACAAGTGTACACATTTCTGAAGTAGAATGATTTGGGAATTTAATGACAATAAAAACTGTCCCAGATACCTTAATTCCGAGCGATTTTCGTTCAACTATTAAGTTTTCAAGATTATTGTTTTCTTATTCTGCTATAATAAATGATGGGTCATTGCAATTGCAGACAGTACAAAGTTTCTTAAAGTAGACATACAAGTCCAGTGCGTACTACGCCCGAATCCATCCAGGCGGGCCAAATCCTGATTCGTAGCACCGAGCAGTGCTTTGTAACGTCATAGATATCTTAGCAATATTTGCTTTTTTTTCTAACTATATTTATATACACTACAAATTAAACTTAATACAACTGGTTATTAAGGATGAAAAATTTTCACAGATTTTGTTGCCATTCTGGGGTCTTTTTTGGCCGTGAATTTCTTTTGCGCATGTTGTCCAAAAAAAAACACAATATAAAATTCATCATTTTTTAATTCAAAATGTGTTAGAATTCTTCAACATTTTAACAGGAAAAATTTCAAGTTGACGTAAAAAATTGCTGTGACACATTGTTGATTTATTTAAGATGGAATGATACATTTTGACATGGCTCTAATTTGTTTTTATCACGAAAATGATAGTCTTCATGCAGGCCTTCTCGATGTGAGACAGCGCCAAGGAAAGTGAATAAATTGAATCCAGTGAGGGTTCGTTGTATTTACTGTAGTCTTCTATTTTAAGTCCGGGGGTGACAAGACTTTCCGACAACCCTATACAATAATTTTAAAAAATGGTTTCTTAAAAATAATGTAAAAGATTCATTGTGCAAAAAAATAAATAAATAAAACAATTTCTTTGGGGTATTAGAGAGTTTCACATGAACGATACCAGAATAGCCATCAACTGAAGGACGCCTTTTAGAGAGCATAGACAACAATCATCAAAGAACAGCTTCGTAAAATATCACACAGGACAGATTTGGTGTGTGAGGGGGAGAACCTTGCACCGTCCTTGACACCTGCTACCCTCTACTGTTACATGAGCCCGATCAGGTCGAAAAAGGAGTTTTTATCCATAATGTAAAATTTATTAAAATTATTCTACTTAACAATTAAAATCTCAATTTGATGTTAAAAATTGGCGCAAAACATTGTTGATTTATTTAATATGGAATGATCTATTTTGACATGTCTCCAATTTGTTTTTAGATACATTGGATTTATTTTCAATTTTTCCAGTTGAATTCTTCATCTATATTGGATATGATCCATTATTGTACATAATTATACAATTGTTTATTATAATTTATAAGAATACAATCTCATAAAAAAAGAGATGTATTTGAGGGAGGGCGTATTATAGATTCGATGTTGTACCGTATCATAGATTCGGGGTGAGCGCGCGACCCTTGCACCGAAACTTAACACACTTTAATGTCGGAGAACAGAACACTTGTACGCACACTAATATATATATATATATATATATATATATATATATATATATATATATTTATGAATAAAAATGACAATAGGAAAACTGGTAATTGCTGACGCGTTTCGTCCAATGTGGACTTTATCAAAGCAAAATACGAAAATGAAATTAATTGAACAAAGTAACTATTAGGTTGGGGCAAAAATAATATCGTTTTTTGACGTTAAAAACTACGTCAAAAAACGATATTATTTTTGCACCAACCTAATAATAAAAACAAAGACAGAATGTACCTAGCGACTGGAATGTAGAGAAATGCTATTTTCATATTGTTAACTGAAAATAACGTCAGTATTCGTCACGTGTGGAGAATATGCACAACAGATTCCTAAAAGAAAATGGTTGAATACATCAACCCAGATATAATGACAATATTCTCCACACGTGACAAATACTGAGGTTATTTTCAGTTAACAATATGAAAATAGCGTTTCTCTACATTCCAGTTACTAGGAACATTGTGTTTTTTGTTTTTATTAATTATCTTGTTCAATTAATTTCATTTTCGTATTTTGCTTTGATAAAGTCAACATTGAACGAAACTCGTCAGCAATTACCAGTTTTCCTATTGTCATTTTTATTCATAAATACTGTCTTCTCTACTGGTTAAATCGAAGAAATTTTCATATATATATATATATATATATATATATATATATATATATATATATATATATATATGATAAAATAAAATAGTACTTTTATTCAGAATTGTTGGTTGGTAGCAGCTGTTAGGGTCCCATCTATGGGCAAATAGTGAACCCCCAATTAAAACGCTAAAAAAAAAAAGTAAAAATACATTTTAACAGCAAAAATACCAGCAACGTATCTGTATCTATAATTATCAAAATGTGTGTGTGATCGGATGTTTATGTATTTCCACAGTTTTGATCCAATTTCGATGATTATTTTTTTTTGTTAATAGATAATTCTTCAGTGCCGGTTTTGAGTCCAAATTATTGTTGACAATGGCTCTCTACTACGTCCTGTCCATTATAACTCTCAGCAACGTTTTACTATTTACTATCTGTTCTTGGATATATATCTTTCATAAAAACTTTAATAAAAATAAATAGTTTAAATTATTACAACAATATTATTTATTATTATACAGTTCCTTTTTTTACGGCCGCACCCATCCAAATTGTTACTCCCCACCATTTGGGGATGATCCTCAGTTACACCCAAATGTTATTACTAATATTGATTTTCGGGTGGGCTGACTTTAAACTTAAACTGCTCCAGTTGAACGGCAAAAATTCCCAGTAATGAAAGACCCGATTAAAGACGGCTTATAATGCTAGTAGTTATTTAAAATGGACCAATTAAAACATATTTATAACAAAATGACCAACAATAGATTTTAAAATCAAAATGATCAGCAATAATTATTTATAGTAAAATTATCAACAATACTGCAGTTGAAATTGCTTTCAAAATATATTTAGTTGAATCTATAAAATTGTGTTCAAAATATTTAGCATAAAAAAACCCATTGATGTGTTGATATGCCGCTAAACAAAATCAACTAACCAACAATACATATTTAAAGCTAAATGACCAACAATATATTTTATCTGTAGTTGAAGCCTGTTAGATACCGTACCTATGAACACTAATAGATATGTCCCAATCCTCATAAATACGTTGGACACTATTGTAAGTGGGGGTAATATGCTCTCTAAGTAGTGTACCACTAACAGTAGTTTACCTATTTCACGCCGCTAGCGAGTATTGTATTTTATTGATCGTACAAAGATTATCATTTCATTTCCAACTTCCGTTTGGGCTATTCCACATTCAGTAACATATTCAAGGTTTCAACAAAACCATAAAATTGTGTTGAAAATATTTAGATTTAAGAACTAAAGGCGTTGATACACCACTAAAAAAATGGGACAATCAAATTTTTCCGTAAAACATGTATCACTGAGGGGTTGCTGTTCCAATACACAAATGCTCATGATAATATAAGTCCTTTAATTATGTGGGTGTGTGTCTAAATTTAGGTGAGTGAGTAAACAAATGATTTTTCGGCTAGGTTCCTAGATTGATTTATTTTTGACGCAACAATTTGCTATGATTTAAGAAATACTGAAATACATTCCATTATACCGATGCAAATATTCTACATGAGTTGAAATGTCATTTGGGCATTTTGTTCTCATTTGCGATAATATTTGAAATATAGGTTTAATTTTCTTTTTCTAATCCTTTATTCAAATGGCTATTATATTTCCACAATATGTTTTGTATTTTGTTAATTGTTCACTGAATATACACACCGTAATTTATACGTTCGTAGGCTTATTTAGGATTTCCTTGTCAAGTTATTATTAAAGAATAGGCACTTAAAATAACAATTTATTTATACATACATACATACATACATACATACATACATACATATATATATATATATATATATATATATATATATATGAGTGTCTGTGTGTGTGCGTGTATTCTCCTGTTCGGTCGCATTTAAAGATAGACGCATATTAATATAATCTCTCAAAGCCCAAAGAAAATAAAAGAGGGAACATTCCGGTAGCTATAAGTAGGGCACACATATGTTGTAATATTTGTGGACCACAACGGCTTCTATCTATGATGCATTTAATTGTGCTAAGTTAATAAAAAAATATAACTTGCATATTTCGAAATTAAAGGAAAAAGACGAGCGAAATATAAATGAACAAAAAAAAAATGCATTCTGATATATATATATATATATATGTGTGTGTGTGTGTGTGTGTGTGTATGTACGCACATTCTGAAAGCATCTATGTATTTGTCACTGGGTCTTTAGCTCACCGTCTCTGTCTGTCTGTCTGTCTGTCTGTCTGTCTCTCTCTCTCTCTCTCTCTGTCTATATATATATATATATATATATATATATATATATATATATATATATCTTCATTATTGCAATTATTACTTTTACACACGGCATACTGTTGGGACTGTTGACTGTTGAGATCAGTGTCCTCTTCCATGTATATATATATATATATATATATATATATATATATATATATATATATATATAGAGAGAGAGAGAGAGAGAGAGAGCGACAGACAGACAGATAGACATACTGAGAGATAGAGATAGAGGTGAGCGGGAGTTAGTGTGTGTGTGCGAGAGAGAGAGAGAGAGAAAGAGACAGAGACATATAAATCATTATGGTTACATCCTTAATCTATTCTGTATGACTAAATCAATAAATGAATTTACTTATAGCAAATTATTCTTTTTTTTATTATTCTATACACGTACCTATTCACCAACGCACACACGAACGCACACACGTACCATCACACACACACACACACGCACACACGCACGCACACACACACAGATACACAAAAGGCTCCTGTCCCCCAAAATTCAACAACCTATTGCTTCCTAAACATTACATACAATTATTCATAAAAAAACTTTTATTAGTTCATCAAAAAACCCGCATGAATAGATCCCACAGTGAGAATCTTAATTTTCTGTATATTTAGTGAAATCTACCATTCTTCTGCCAACAGCTGTTCAGGTTAGGTTTTAAGAGGCATTTTGCGAATAAATCTTCATCGTAGAAATCACACTCACACCCATCTTCAGGATTAAAGGGTAGTAGATCGATATGAAACGGTACAGAAAAGAATAGATTTTGCCCGAATTGTCGAACTTTGTCTCCTTTTTTCTCACTTTCTTTCACTTTCTGACTTCATTCCACTCACTATGAGTTTCTTTATCGTTTTTTTTAAATCATTTACAAGTTTCATTCACATTTCATCAATTAACTTCATACAATTTAATTAACTACACTTTAAACCAAACTTAAAATAATAACGTATATGTATAAACCCGAGCATATACGTTATATATATATATATATATATATATATATATATATATATATATATATATATATATATATATAAATAGTTGTTTTTTTTCTGTAATGGTGACTCATGCCTGCAAATATCAATATAAGGTTATTACTTTCGAGATAATGGCAAATGGACGCCCTATTGTTGCTATAACTCGGGGTTTTGGCTGCTACTACACAGCCAGAAAGTACCGTATGCAAAGAAGGGAATATACGCCAACGATACGTAATTATGATAGGATTTTCAGAAAGAAAAGCCCGAAATTTAAAAGAAAAATAAAACCTGGTTTATTCCGATTTGATCAAATGATATCATTAATTATATAAGGAAACCTAATTTCTAATTTCGGGATACGACTTCACAATAATTATTTGCGTTTATTTGTCGCTTTTTCTTTTATAGACAATTTTAACCGGACAATTCGAATTTTCGATAAATTATTAAAAAAAAGTAATTTTTTTAATAATTTATCGAAAATTCGAATTGTCCGGTTTTTATCCTACACTAAAATACACTAGAAAACCTTTCAGAAAGCAATATATTCATGCGAAAGTTTATATAAAAAAGGCTATGAATGTAGTCTAGAGCTGAATTTCGAGCTGAAAATCTCATTGTAAAATTTTTAAAATAACGTGTAATGTTATTAATGTAGGGGTTTCTGTTTGAAATAAATTCTATTAAGGAAATCCTTACGAGGGTCGACTGTGAAATGTTGCATGCATGATTTTCAATTATTTTTATTAAGCAGCCGACCTCCATATCATTGCAACTACTGATAAATA
>OZ010604.1:28738158-28775658 GCA_963932145.1 Acanthosepion lycidas | reverse complement strand
TTTTGTTTAGGCTAATGCTTTCGTTTTTTTTAGGCTATTTAGATTATTTTGTTTGGTTTTATTTTCTTAAATTTATTATGTAATTTATTCATTTGATTTCTTTATTTTTTTTCTGTATATTTTGGTATTTGTAATTATATTATATTCAGGTTACGGGACTTTACTGAGTTTTTTGAGTTATGATATCGTTGTAGATAGAGTAGAAGTAATTTGTTGTTGTGTCTGCATTTACAAATATGTTCTGCGTTTCATTTATTTGAGTTTATCTTATACTGGAAAGATGATTATCGATATTTTATCCAATGGGCAGGCAAGATTTTTATCAACTTCTGCAGATTATTTGAATCCAGAAAATATTTTTAGGTTGTAAGAAATCTTTTGAGATAATAATGGTTTAGTGATATAAATCTTACTAATTAACCCATAGCTGGGGGTGGGAGGAGAGGTAGATTCATACCTAATCAGAATTTGATAAAGAAGCAAGAAATTATAATGCTATGTTATGTGGGCCATGAATTCTACATTATAATCAATATATAAAGTGATCCCTCACTTTGTGGCCTCTCTTGATTTTATACATTTACAGGAACTGTAAATAAACCTTAAAGACATGCCTTTGTACCTAATCAGTATTTTGTTCATTGATTGAATTATAAAATGTTTTATGATTAAAAATGGGTTATTTGGTTACTTAAAGCCAGAGAATGTTTTTAGTTTCTAAAAATTTTTTTTTTTTAGATATTAATGTTTTAGTGATACAAGTCTTACTAATTAACCCATAGCTGGGGTGGGAGAAGTTATGGCTTAGGTCCGGCTTCTTAAGGTCAGAATGAAAACAAAACATTTTCTACTGTTCATCAACTCTTTGCTTGTTATTTAAAATAGTTTTAGATTGTAAGAATTTTTTTCGAGACAGTAATGGTTTAGTGATAAAAATCTTGCTATTTAATCCATACCTCGGTGGGGAGAAGAGCTAGATCCATACCTTCCCTAAGTGTAATTCAGAGTAAGCGAATATAACGAATCCAACAGGAATTGGAACTCCGTCCTCCAATTAACAATTCCGATTCGGAACACGCACATACAAGTTTATAGCAGCAGTTATTCCTCAACGGCCACCCATCTAGATACTAACCAAGTCCGATGTTGCTTAACTTCAGTGATCGTACAGGAACTGGTGTTTGAACGTGAGGGAAGACAATTCCGAATTCCGAATTTTTATTGAAGAGTATCTTGTTATTTGGTGTGTTTTGAAATATAGAAAATTAAATAAAGAATTAAACCGCCATATCCTGTTCAATGAATTTGATACAAATTCTTCAAATGAATTCTTGCTACCTTTATATATAAGTATGTTTATAAGTATGTATATGCGTGTGCGTGTATGTATATATATATATGTGATTGGTGTATACGGAATTTCAATAACCAAAAAATACTATTCTTAAAAGAGTGGTCAATACATATTTGAATAGAGAACCTACATTCAACGCCATCACTTGATAAGACACCAGAAGTGTTGAAACAAAATGGCTATTTTTCTAGTGATTTTATAACATACTAGCAGTAGAGCCCGGCGTTGCCCGGGGATGTAACAGTAAGAGATAGATCAAGTATCGACCACCATAAAGACTGAAAAATAAAATTGACAAAGATTATTGTTTAAGGTTGACGGACACGCATGTCTTAATATTTTTTTTTTTTTTTTACGAATTGGTCAAACCCAAACTCAAGCAAAAACATTGTTTTCAATCGTTATGAGTCTATCGATTGAATAGAATTTTGTTATAAACAATTATCTTGTAAATGGAATTTTTAATGCATTCTAAATGTAAAAATAAAGAAAAAAGTGTTCAAGACAATAAGAAACACTACCTGCCAAAAAAAAGTAAAGTTTTGTTGAAATCGTTTGAAAAATGTAGGAAATCCGATCCTATATATAAACGAATACATACACACACTCAACCAATCAACCTGGGTTTTATAATAAGTATAACTCGAAGTGAGTTGTCCCCTTTTCATTAATGCCTCTTAATCGTGTTTTCAAATTGATTTCGTGCAAAAATAATTGTGTTTTTCCCATTTTTGGCGCAAGGTAATTTTACGTAGTCCTGTGAAGTTTTGTTCAAATCGGTTGAAAATTGTAGGAAATCCGATCCAATATATAAACGTGACACACACACACACACACATACACACACACACACACACACATACACACACACACAATCTGCGTTTTATAACAAATAAGATTTATGTAATAATTTTCGAATAAATTATTTAAGAAAATTCGATCTTGCCTCTCCATTTTCAGCGGATATATAGTGATTTACTAATCGTAGCTTAGATATAGCACAAGACCGAAAGAATGGAATACCTAGTGCGGATCGAACTCACTACTCAGTCGTAATTGTTCTAGCAAGTTAAGCTTGTTAACCATTACATAATGTCGGCGCGCCCAATTGTTTACTAAATGAAGCTTATGTGTGGCACAAGGCACAAATTATGAAATGAATATATCTCAACACTTGTATATGAATATATATATATATATATATATATATATATATATATATATATGTACATCAATGGATACAGAGAATCTAGGAAAATCTGATTTTTTTCTTGCTTTAGAACAATTATATCAAAGAAGAAACAAACTAAATCAGGATTTAAGGCTTATGACCATTCTTCAAGTCCTTAGAATCTTTAGAAACCAGGTGGGCTTGCCGGTTGCCAACTAGCCTTTTAAAAGGTGAACTTTATTTCAAAACAATACTCATTCCTTTCGACATTACATAACATCTGTTGCCGAGAGATTGCTACACCAAATGGTAATACTTAATATGAATAAGTTTCTATTTAATCCCAGATTAATCTAGATTAAGAAACACGATTAATGAATACATTTTTTTTATGGGGAAAGAACGCAAAATTCTTAATTTATTCATTAAAAGACGCGAGCCATTTAAGGTTGAGATGAAAAGTGAAATATAAATCAATTTACTAAATATGGTGAATAAATTAAAAACTTTTTGAAATGTTTAACAAACAATTAAAACTTAAAATCCGGCCATTGAAATACATTAAATTATTTATTTATTCATTCATTTTTATCATTATTTATTTATTTTTATATTTATTTATTAGGTTGGTGCAAAAAAATAATGACGTAACAATGTCGTTTTTTGACGTATTTTTTAACGTCAAAAAACGACATTATTACGTCATTATTTTTTGCACCAACCTAATATTTACTAAGATTAAAATCTTCCATTACACTATAAAAGCGATTCTGCAAAGGTTTTTTTTTTTTTTTTCTGGTTTGTTATACTAAAGTGTGATGTAAATCTGTCGACATTTCACGAAATTTGTGGAAATTAAATCATTAATTAATTAATTATGGGCAAAAGAAGATCATTTATCATTCAAAACTACACCGGCGTGACTTACAAAGGGAGCTGAAAAAGGTTTTCGGTCCGACGAAGAAAACTTCTCCCCCCAGAAAATATATATATATATATATATATAAATATAAAGAAAGACTTGTTCACATTCACATGTAAGAACCAATTTTATAAAGTACAACTCTTCTCTTTTTCCCAGGACGTAGGCGATCATGGCTCTCTACTTCTCCTTATCCTTTGTAGTTCTTAATAAGTTTTGTCTCTTTTCTACTTCTCCCATGATCTGTTCTGCCATCCACTTGCTTAAGCCCGCTAAGTATTTCATGCATTGCTTTCACTTATCTCACTTTCCCTCCGTTCGACCTCTGAGTATCAGATTCTTCAGGCCCTCCTTTCTCATTACGTCTCCCAGAAACTTCAGCTGCCTCTTCCTGATGTTAGGTATAAGTCTCATTCTGGTTTGCATCCTCTCCAAGACCTCATCGTTGTTCATACGCTCGATCCATGATATTCTTAGCATCTTTCTGTCGGACGATATCTCTGACGCCTCGAGTCTCTTCATTTTTTAGGAAATGGTCCAACATTCGCTGCCGTAAAGAAGAACAGGTGTCACGTAACAGCTCAGTATTCTTTGTTTTGTTGCCAAAGAAAGCCGCCTGTCTTGCAGTATTCTGCCCAGCTTTTGGAATGTGTCCTTGGCCATCACAATACCTATCTCAGTGTTGCACTTAACTTCCTCTGTCAAGTGGCTTCCCAGATATTTAAAATTCCGCGTCTACTTGATTCTAGTGTTCCCGACCTGTAAATCGCATTTCGGGCCCTTCCTCTTACTGATGGCCATGCATTCTGTCTTCTTGTAGTTTATTTTTAGTCCTTTCTTCTCCCTCTCTCTATCGCTGCCTTCTGTAGAAGATTTTGTAATTTCTTTTTCGTGCCTGTACTGTGTCATCTGCGTATCTGATGTTGTTAAGATTGTAGCCGCCAATGCTAAATCCTGGCAGGGTTTCCAATTCTCTCAGAATTGCCTCGCTGTGTGGGTTGAACAGGTCGGGTGGGAAGATGCATCCTTGCCTTACGCCCCTTTCTATTTTTGCATATTCACTGAACCGATCCCTATGCCCATGCATGTTGTTTGCTACCAGTATAGGCTCTCGATTATTCTGATAACTTTCCCGAATATATCAAGGTTGTTGAGCAATCCCATAAGATCCTTATGGCATACTTTGTCGAAGGCCATTGCGTAGTCGATGAAACATAGGTACATGTTCTTCTGCATTTGCATCGCTCTTTCTGATAACATTCTGAGCATGAATATCGCGTTCCTTGTTCCGGTGTCTTTAACGAACCCGCATGTTTTTGTCCTATCTCTGATTTGATTCTGCTACGCACTCTATAAAATGTTTAATATGTAAGAATATGATATTAGTAAATTGAATGACAAAATGGACAAAAACTTGTCGCGCGAAGTGTTTCGTCCTTTATGTCTTCATAGGAAAAAATGGGATTTTCAAAAAAAAACAAAACAAAAAAAACGTAAAAATTGTTTCCATTACAAGACAATAAAGACGATTTCTAAAGAAAGATTTATACATATTCAAACGCAAGAACCAATATTATGAAACTTACTAGCGTTTCTCAATCTTTTTACTCTAGATGAAGCATGATAATAATTTCTATGTCTTAGGGAAACCCTGCATAAAAAATTATTATATGGCATTATTAATATCTATCGGTTTTTTTATTTTTATTTTAGTTCATATGTTAAACATAATATTTTCTCTGATAACAAGCTTAAGGAAAATGAAAATAAAAAGGAAACTTATACTTAACATCAGGAAGAGGCAGTTGAAATTTCTGGGGTACATAATGAGGAAAGAGGGTTAGGAAAATATGATAATCGCAGGACCGATTGATAGAAAGAGGGACAAAGGAAAGCAGCGAGTCACATACTTGATGAGCTTGAGTAAATAGAAGGTGGTAAGAAGAGGGTTTGCGAAAAATAAAGACAAAACTTATTATGAGTTACCAGGGACAGGAAGATAAAGGGACATGGCACATAAAAAAAGATTTAAGGAAACAATGACCCACTTTTTTTGTCAAACTTAATGTCAATGCAAAAAATTATACTTGTATATGAAACTTCACACCAAGGTTTTCATTCAAAAAATCTGTAAACACACACAAAAATATATTTTATTATAACCAAGGGTTTTCTAACGATGTGCCGTACGTGTATCGTAAAATTACGAAGATAAAATTAAATAAAAAGCACTCAAAAATTCATCCATATTTCTGAGATGAGGTATTATGTACATTATTCGGATTATTATCCTCATCTTTGTCACCATATTTATTACAACGTTTCGGCCATTCAGGTGGTTGGAATGTCGAACTTAACCCTTTATTTTTTTCACTGGGGTAGACTGTTCTAGTTCCACATGTCATATTTAATGGATGTCAGTTATCAGTTATCTCCTGTTAATTTCCCTCTGAAAGTTCTCCGCTGCCTTAACCGGGTATTGAACTCACATTGTTTGGGTCTTGATACGGGATCTAATCAACGCCTTTATCCACTGTGCCATGTGTCTTGTTTTAGCGACATATAATTTAATGTCACAATCTAAAAATCTAATCTCAATTTTATACCTTCAACTAAATATTAGGTTGGTGCAAAAATAATGACGTAATAATGTCGTTTTTTGACGTATTTGTTAACGTCAAAAAACGACATTATTACGTCATTATTTTTGCACCAACCTAATATATATATATCAAAATACTTTTACAAACATTGGGGGCGGGTTCCTAACACCAAAACAAGCACAAAATCATATTCCTGCAAATCATTCTTGATTGAGTTATTAAGTGTAAAGTAATTCTGCGGTAGATGGCGCTGTATTGCCATGGAGACTACGTTACATTTGCCATTCGTGTACATTTGTGGCTAGCCTGTCTTCAACGTATAATATACGTATTAGTGAATTAGCTGAGAGGTGTTCCATTTAACAATGGCAGGATATTTATATTGTGAGTAGGCTGATGTACTTTTTACAAATTATAATGGACGCGAGGCTACACGGCTGTATCAGATTAGGTTTTCAGACAGAAGGCAGCCAAGTCATCCAACACATGCTGCTGGTTATCGTCGCGTTAATCATTTTGTTTTCTGGAACCTGCCCTCAAAGTTTATAAAATTATTTTTGGCTTGTTTCTTTGAATGTACATTTAAACTTTATAAGTAAAAAACGAACGATTTGCGGACATATGTTTACTTATATTGTCCTTGTTTTGGTGTTAGCAACCCGTCCCAAAGTTTGTAAAAATATTTCTGATACACCATGCATATATATATATATATATATGTGTGTGTGTGTGTGTCTGTCTGTCTGTCTGTGTCTGTGTGTGTATGTATTGGGCGTGTGTTGAACAATAAAATATTAAAAGCATAAAATTTTCAGACACACTGGTTTGTATATCAATTAGGCTCTTCGGCTAGTTTTGCTTCTTAGTAGCAGTGAACTATAGGAGTGAATGACTTTCTCTGAAGAGAGTGGACTTTATGCGAAGTTTTCATTTTTTTTTTTTTTTTATCGTCAGTTCTTGTATTCGTTAAACGGCCTCTTTTCAAGTTGTATTAGGTCGGTGCAAAAATAATATCGTTTTTGACGTATTTTTTAACGTCAAAAAACGATATTATTTTTGCACCAACCTAATATTTAAGTCTGGGAGATTCCTGAGTCTCAGAATTCTCTCCTTGGTCATTTTGACAGTTTTATTGCTTGCTCGGAATGAGATGTGTTTTTTGGGAGTGTGTGTGATGTGTTTATATGGATATATTTAATTGAATGTGTGTATATTTGTGAGACTTCAACACCTCTTCACGCATATCTGTCTTGTGCGAATGAGAAATGTGGGTATATATATATATATATATATATATATATAGTGCTGATGCTAATACTATAATGCCCGATGTATAATATCAGCGCTATTATTTATATTAATAATAAATTTACATATTTTTCCTCACAGTAAAAACTCAGTCAGCAACTAACAATTGCCTTGTGCATGAAACTCAGAGTTGTATTCTTAATATATAGAAACACACACACACACACACACACATATATATATATATATATATATATATATATATATATATATATATATATAAAAACAAGTTGGATTAAAAAGACTCGACACTTTCATTTTTTTTTTTTTTTGTATTTTTCCAGTTTTCGGATAAAGTGTTGAGTATTGTTCTCGAAGATTTGGATAAACCGTTCATTTGCAATCCACCCACACATCAACATAATATAAATAATAATAATAATAATAATAATAATAATAATAATAATAATAATAAAATCTGTGTGTTATACTGTGTGTTCGTGTGTGTTTAAAATAGGATATAGAATCCGGACAAAGTTTTTAAGAAATCTGACAAATGAAAAACTTTCATTGAAACTAGATTTGATTACGTGTTTCGCCTTTCTAGGCTTCAACAGTTCCAAAAACGAAAGAAAGAAATGTGTGTATGTGTATTCGTGTGTAAGCTTAAATAATAAATCATAGAAATTTTTCCCTAAGCTGGGGTTTCTCATGATTAAAGAGAGGAATAAAATGAATGATTCTTTAAAAACTCATTTATTTTTATTCTGTAAGTTTTCTTTACAAATTTTAGTTCATGTCGAAAGTTGTTAACATATTTTCACATTCTTTTTGCATCGAATTAAAGGTACATCCTCATTTCATTTTCAGAAAAGCTCGAAAGCAAAAAATTCAAAAAGCCTTTTCTGAAATTAATCAAAGGCAAATCCTCATGCAATCCTTCAGAATGGATTGAAAGTAAAAGATTTATGTTTTTATACCACGTGTTTTCCGTGACGACAATATAGGTTTTTTTAAAATAGAATGTAGAATCCTAACAAAGAAATTTAGCAAATGGAAACTGTTTCATTGAAACTACATTTGATTACGCGTTTCACTATTCTAGGGTTCATCATATCCAAGAACGAAATATATATATATATATATATATATATATATGAAGATTCTGTCGGATTTATATCCATTTATATTTGCTTACATATATATATATATATACATACATACACATATATATATATATATATATATATATATATATATATATATATATACATATATACATATATATATATATATATATATATATATATATATATATATATATATATATATGCGCAGCACTTATTAGAAAGTGCTCAATATCAGTGATAGACCTAACATATTCAGTTGTATAGAAATATATATATATATATATATATATATATATATATATATATATATATATATATATATATATTCACTCATATATAGGTATGTATATATATGTGCGTGTGTGTACGTGCGCGTGTGTTCGCTTGACTATTACCATTTTATGAATCTTGTATTTTAATATAATCACTATTATTATTATTATTAATAATAATTATACATTTATAATTTATATCAGTAATAACAGTTTGGCAAGATGAGAGAACAAGTGACAACAAGTCTCTTTTGTTCTCCAACTTTCTTCTTAGTCTTCCAACTGTTTTTACCGTAATATTGTCTTTAGGTTTGTTCAGATGCACCAACTAATTTTCAGTTCATCAAGTTTTCTTTCCAGATTTCTCCCTGATCGTTTCCAAAGCTACGATGATGGCTTTTATGACCGCAATCTTTTACTATTATTATTATTGACTGATTTAAAAAAAATAAACAATGTGAACATATCAGTCGTAGTTGACATGTCTCTGGCAGACATTTTGTTTGTCGTTTGATTGAACCAAAAAGAAAGTCATTGTTTCAACAATTGTAGCAGCAATAATTTCTAAGTTTTGATTGAATACACTTATTCTTTTGAACAGAGAACAGAATGAATATGTCAGTGCCGTATTTGTCGCGGCAGCCTGAAGTCTGTTACATATTTAGTTATATTATTATAGGTAAATTCTTACTTAATGGGTGATTATCGATGGAGTGAACAGATATTTAACACCTGCCTAAGGACTGTAGGATTTGACAATTGACTGAGAAATGTATAGCAATGTCGCCTGACTTGCTTTTTTTCCCCAAGTGCTTCTTAAATTACAGAATAAATATGTACAAATTATAGAAAGGAGAGAAACATGCAGGATTCACGTTAGCGTAAAATAAACATCCTAAGACAGCTTTCCGAAAAGCCTCTCGGTTTTAGTCTATGTGTACGTACATGTGTGTGTCTGTGTGAGGGAAGGACACAGACACACACTTACATATATATCTAGAAGTATTTATGTTACTGAAATTAATGCATTAGTAAATATATATACACTACAGTTCAAAAGATTGAGGAACTCTCTGGAATTTATTTTTTTTAAATTGGCCCATAAAATAGTTGTTTTTTTTTTTCTTTTAAATAAGAGAAAATTATTATTCATGGTTAAAAAAAAAAGTGAGATATGTTTTTTTTTATTAGAAATTTTACTATGACATAAAATAATATGCATGTATCTTCACTAATTCACTAAAAAAGACATAAAAAAATATTGGAAATAATAGAAGCATATCTAAACGAGGTGATTTCTTTTGAAGGTGAGAATTGACATCAATGTGTCGACAACTAACGTCATATACCGGACGGAAGGATAGATGTGACAGTATTTTCGAATTTGAAGTGAAACAGCTTATTTAAATTTTAAGTCATTTTTAAATATTAACTACTTTCAAAAGTTTAATATTTTATTGATTTTTAGGCACTTTTTTTTCGAAGGCCTGCACTGTTAACGTCCCCAAAAGTGAATCTAAAAAAGAAATAATTAATAATTGCAGTATGTCGCTCACTGAAAAAAAAAATGACTTATATTTAAAAAAAGAAATTAAACTATTTAATGAAATAGGATGTAAAAAAGAAAATTAAAAATGTTGAAAATACAACGAGGATAGTCAATCGTGGAATTTGACGCGTGCTGGCCAGAAGGAAAGCAAAAGCAATTTCTGAGGTTTGCTCCTTGTTATCAGGAGAAACTCTTAAAACACGTCATCTATTATTTCTGAACCGTGTATCCATAGTTTTGGGGAAAACGTTTTTAATACATTTTTCGCATATTAAAAAATATTTTTTTTTAAATATATTTGAGTCGGAAATTGTAATAAGCTTTCAAATTTATAATCTGTAAAAATAGATCATTTTAATAACATCATATACAAAAAGACACGTTTTCAAAATTAATTTTAAAATATTTAACAAATGTATCACATGTATTTAAAATTGAAAAAAAAGAATACTATTCTTTGTAAAAATTCATTTTTCATCAGTGAAATATTTTGTCTTAAGAAAATAATGTCCTAAATATATATTATTCATAAAAGCCATTAAAAGCTTTTCTAATTAAATAATGTCTTAGTTTTATTGGGTTTTGCATTTTACGATTCAGAGATGAATTTTGGGTAGCTACGCGTTTCGATTGACAAAAAAAAAATCGATGATTTATATTTTTCAAAGTCTTTTGCTTTAAACTAATATAATCACTAAATTACACAAAATCAATTTTTCCAGTTTTCATAAAATTAAGTAAGGGGTTAACAAACGTTATTTTGAGTGGATACTCGTATTAGAATAGAAGCTCAGCTCTCATCTTTACGCAGTATTTTTTTAACTACCAGTGGTTAAAGCACGAAAGATTGTAAAGTTCGAATCTTGCCGCTGGGTACATTTTCAGTAATAAACATATTCAAGTGTGAAGATAGGTAGACGACATAAATAAAATTTTAAATAAAAACGGAGCATCTACTCAAATAGGTTATCCACTGAAGATAACGTTTGAAGTAATAATAATATTGCGGATTAAATAAATGCATTTTATTTTATATTTTATATATATATATATATATATATATATATATATATATATATATGAGTAATTTTTTTTCAATCTTTTTCATACATTCCCCACCCCAATATTGTTTTTGATATATACAAACTTATAGATAGTTATCTCATATATATATATATATATATATATATATATATATATATACAATGTATATATATATATGTATATTATACATATATATATATATATATATATACATATATATATATATATATATATATATATATATATATATATATATATATATATATATATATATATACATATATATATATATAATGAATGCCTTTCTCACAGGGATTGTAGAATGGAAAATAATTCGTTATCTACAAGGACGAAAGGACATTTTCTTGACTCTATCGACATTGGAAAGTCAAGACAGTGCAGCTCCCTCCCATATAGGGCAGGGCTACTCCATTTTCGGCCTGATTTGGGTCTTGTAAAGGTAGTGTATAGCAGAATGGTTCAGGTACTTTATGGAGCTGGTCAGGGAACCGCCCATTTTTCCACCATAGAGCAAAAGCAGGTCAAAGTCGACTACACTGAACTTGCCATAAAAAAGCCCTATTATTATTATTATTATTATTATTATTATTATTATTATTATTATTATTATTATTCTTTTGATTTCTGGTGTATACACATATCTTTCCGTGTCCCGACCAGAGACCTAAGGTCAGAAATGTCATCATGACTTTCCCAATGAACAATTAAATATATATATATATATATATATATATATATATATATATATATATATATATATATATATATATATATATTACATAGATAAAGTCCTTCGTAAAGTGTGGACTGTACTTGTGAGAAATTTTTTTTTGTATTTCTTTAAGGCATGGACTTCCAGGAATCCCTTCTATTAGACTGCTGAAATCTTTGTCTACTAATCCGAGGGTTCCAACTACAACAGGGATTGTTGATGTTCCTATGTGCTACATTTTTGAGATTTTGATTTCAAGGTCTTTGTATTCTGATAGCTTTTTGAAGATCTTCAAAGATACATTGCAGTCTGCAGGGACTGTCATATCAATAAGGAGGCACTTTTTTTTGTTTACGGTCTACAATAACGATGTCTGGGCGATTAGCTTTAATTGTTCTTTATTATTATTATTATTATTATTATTATTATTATTATTATTATTATTATTATTATTATTATTATTATTATTATTTTTGTGTATATTATGTTTCCTGCTTTGTATTCTGTAGGATATCTTCAAAGATACAAATCAATATACAAGAACTGCCATGTCAATAAGAGAAGCACATTCTCTTTTTGTGGTCCTTGATCCCGATGCCTGGGCGATTAGTTTTGATTGTTCGGTCTGTGTGTATTGTAAAGTACCATAAAATTTTTAAAGGCCCTATCTTTGCAATCGTGTATAGTTGATGTTTACACAACTTTCTTGCAGTTTTCTTCTTCTTCTTCTTCTTCTTCTTATTATTATTATTATTATTATTATTATTATTATTATTATTATTATTATTGTTGTTGTTGTTGTTGTTGTTGTTTGTTGTTGTTATTATTATTGTTATTATTATTATTATATGATATTTGATGTCCTCTCCGACTCTTAGATGTTTTGCCGGGTGATGAACCTGCAGCACAGAGACATAATACAGCACACCTGCTGTTCCGTGCATACCGTACCTGCGCGCTCCTTATGATCTCAAATATCGTCTGTTAAAGCAGAAAGTATCTTTGAAATACTAGCAAGTGCAGCAAATAAAAAAGGGACAACTTCAGCTGCTGCTTGGTACAATTTTTTGATTTGCTCCCAGTAGTCTTGGTACCCTGTTATCCTGCCTCTCCATCGCAATGTCCTTAGCGGTATCACAACGTCTGTCAGGATCCATTATTATTATTATTATTATTATTATTATTATTGGAATATTTTCTTACGTGTACAACATTTTATTATAGCCATTAAAAACAGACATTTTTTTATTGAAGAACAAAGAAAAGCTTATAAAATCATAACAGAATTAGAAAAAGTATAAAAAAAATGACGTTATTATTTTTATTATTATTATTATTATTATTTCCTTCCATTTCTATTTTATACACATTTGTTTTGGGGTCCCAACCAGCGATGGAAGGTCAAAAATGGCTTCATAACATTTTCCATTGTCATTTTTTTTTTTAAATAAACTAAGATCACACACATTTTACATAGAGAAACTTGTGTGTACATTATTTTTGTTTTTCTTTTAGGCATCGTCTACTAGGAATTCCTTCATCTTTGTCGCCATATTTGTCACAACGTTTTCGGTACGCTCCGGCCTTCTTCAGGTGGTTGGAATTTCGTACTGAACCATTTATTTCGATCACTTGGGTAGACTGTTCTAGTTCCACTGCCATGTTTGATGGATGTCAATTATCAGTTATCCCCTGCTAATTTTCCCTCTGAAAGTTCTCCACTGCCTTAACCGGGTATTGAACTCACAGACTCTTTGGGTCTGTCACTGGATCTAACCAACGCCTTTATCCACTGTGCCATGTGCCCTCGAGGACACATGGCACAGTGGATAAAACATGGCATGTGGAACTAGAACAGTCTACCCTAGTGATCGAAATAAAGGGTTCGGTACGAAATTCCAACCACCTGAAGAAGGCCGGAGCGTAAAACGGCCGAAACGTTGTGACAAATATGGCGACAAAGATGAGGACAATAGTCCGACTAATGTAAATACTGTACATAATACCTCATCTCAGAAATATAGACAAACTCTGTAGGAATTTCTTCATTGAACCTTTTGTAATCCATCCGAAGGCATCAACTACAACTCGAATTACAGATGTTCACATGTACCATATTTGTGAGATTGTATATTCAGTATCCTTGTATGTTTATAGTTTATTTTATTAGTAGTAGTATTGTTTATTATTATTATTATTATTATTATTATTATTATTATTATTATTATTATTATTTATCTATTTCTTCTTTAGCTTTCTCTTCAGGGAAATCGCTTGCTGGATCACTAGAAGAGACAAGGAGTAAGATGCTAAATATATACACTCTGTATCTGTCTGTTTATTAGTCCGAATAAAGTAAATAATATATACATTCTCTTTAAGTAAATACCGTGTACAGTGTTTATATTTTCTTTACAATATATTTTCTATTCTATATTCTTGTCTCCCGTATAAAGAAAAAACGCCAAACAGAATCATTTTTCACCGGGAATTCTGTCAATTTTCTTCACTTTACTTTTTGTGATTATACCCAGTGCTCCTATTATCATAGGTATTGCTGTAGTACTGTAGTCTTAACGTGCAACACCTTTCAATTTCAGTCTCAAGATACTTTTATTTATTCACTTTGGTATATACTTTAACAGAATTTTTTTTATCTGATGAAACTGCGATATCTGTATAACGTCTTTTTTGCTGGTAGTATTTAATTAGGCTCGTCTATTAGTTTTTATGTGTCTGTCAGTGTGAATGGCAAAGTCCTAAAGAAAATTGACTTCATATCTTCCAGTGAATGCCCTTCTTAATCTAATCATAAAAATTAATTAGGCGACAATATTGGACAACCAGGTACTAAATGGTCAATAGTCTCATTGTTTCGTTCACATGATTTAAATAATAGTGACTAGCACCATTCACAGAATCTCCATATTGGCCCTGCACCATTCATATAATCTACATATTGGTAACCTTCTCCATTCACATAATGTAAATTTTGGTGACCTGGACGGTTTATATATTGGTCCAGTATCGTTCACATAATCTACATATGAGTGACCTGCACTGTTCACATCATTAAAATATTGGTCCAACACCGTCCACACACTCTACATATTGTCCTCTCACCGTAGCATAAGTTACATATTGACTCTGCATCGATTTCATAATCTACATATGGTTCACATCAGCTACATATTGGTCCTGCATCGTTTACATATTCTACATGTTGGTCCTGCAACTTTCGCATGTTGTTCCTGATAAATTGATTTTGTCTTTCATTTTACCGTCATTTAATTCCTTTAAAATGAAGTTGAATTCCTTTAAGAATTAATTATTTGTTTTATAAATGGGGTATTTTTTTAACATTTCTCACGACAGTTAACTATCTGTAGCATCCAATAAATTGATTTGGATTGGTTTGTTTTTCGGCATGTCAACCTCAATTAGATATTTAATTCCGGCAAGATTTTTTTTTTCTTTTTAGGAATGTATTGCTGGTAATATTTTTTTCAAAAGAGTATTGCTGGTAATGATTTTTCCTTCAAAAATTTATTACTGGTAATTTTTTTACAAAAACGTATTAAAACCTATTTTTACACTTTCATAGTTTTTTGAATCCAGTTTTGGAGTTAATATTGCTGGGACCCTAACAGGTACTACCACCACGGGTCAGGGTAAGCCTGAAAACACCACGCTCCTCAAAGCCTCCTGATCAGAGGCCTTGCTGTTGGATGTAGTTTATTGTCTTACCAGGACGGACATTCAGTAGAGATGTGATCTCGAAATAGTCTTTTTTATAGTATACGTTTCTGTTTTGTAGTTCAACTCATCATGGAATTTAGCAGATATCACGATTACTTCAGGCAATATAAATCCAGTCAACATGTGAAATGGGGTTGTGAAAATCACTAATTATCTTCACCTGCAATCTATTTTCTCTATTTATTCTATAGGCTATTTGATAATGATTAAACTAAACGTAACAATAGACAGGGACGCTTCGTACTACTCCCGAACCCGCCGAATGAGGAAGGAACAAGCCTGAATGAGGGCCCCGGGAAGTGTTCGCACAGGAAGCACCAATATGAACATTTCAGCGTGTCTTGGACAGGGAAGAGCATTTGAAAAGAGTTGAATGAGTTTAATGATGCTTAGGGCAGTTCGGAAAACCCACTCTGATCGTTCTGATAAGAAAATAAGTCCTGAATTTGTTAATGAGGGTCTCAAATTCAACACATAACCTACATCAAATGTCTGAGGATGAAGTGTAGCCCTAGGTCAAGTGGGTGGCTGCTGAAGACCATATGTTTGGCAGCAGGACTCTGCACCAGGCCACACAAACAGAAGAAGCTAGTCATGGCTGTCAGACAATTTTTGCGACCACATCACCTCTTACATCTATCCAACAAACTCCCCAGACTGCAACCCCTTGATTATTATGTGTGGGTCGCAGTTGATTAACAGAAATCTTTGTAACATCAAATAGGAACTGAAGGCAAGGATTATGGCAGAATTCACCATATTAACCAAGGAGACCGTCCAGAAGAGCTGCAGGAGATTCTGAAGTAGTCTGGGCTTAAAGCCAATACCGATTTTATTGAATAAATTCCTTCTTTAGTATTTCAAGATATTTTTGTGCAATTTTCGTAAATATATCTTTTTTTTCTTCTATGTGTCATGTTCCTTCATAAGCAGAGCGATCATGGCTTACTAAAAATTACTATCTACTATCTCTTGTAGTTCTTGACAATATTTTTTTTTATTTTGTTTTGTTTTTTGTTTTTGTTTTTTTTTTTACAATAAGGTTTACCCTGTACAATGCCCAGGGACCATACGAGGTAGTTATTTTATATGGATAGGAGGAGTGGATAACTGTTGACCCAAGACTTGAAGAGGTTAAAATCGAGGAAACATCCTCTAGAAAGTCTGTTCTACAGGGTAATGGCTTGCAGGAAGAGACTGTTTCAGTGGAACTTCTTTCTCGCTGATGGAATGTGGATGGTTTAATACTATGTAAGTGGCATGGCGGGTCCTAGCCATTTAAACATGGCAGAACCAAAGCATGGTGGTAGCGATAGAGCAGTGGGAAGCACATTCCGCCTGTTGGAGAGAAGTTGGAGTGAGGTAATTATTTCTTCTCCGACAAAAACCTCGAATAGACATTCGAACTCTATTAAGACTGGAAAGTAATGTCTGGGCAGCTCCTGACTAAATATGGCAACAGTAATCCATTTTCGGCCTAATCTGTCTCTTATAAATGTAGAGGATAGCATGAGAAGTCGGGTACCTTCTTGGTGCTGTAAATGTGTTCAGCAATTTTCCAAGCTCATTCGATTAATTAATTCGATTAATTAATTCGATTAATTAATTAATAATCTTTACAACCATATGAAATTAGTTTTTTACCCTTTCTGTTCTAATGGTAAAATATTTTATTTCATTTTCTACGAATATAAATATTATTTTTGTTATTATTGATGTCAGTATTTTCTAAATTATAGGAAAACATAATTATTATTATTGAATTTGTAACGGTGATGGTTTCAAAAACCAAAAATAATCTTAACTGACTCTCCTCTCCTCAGAGAGAAAGCGTTTTCCGTGCGATATTCCCTGTATCTAAGATGGTTGTTTTTTTCTTTTAAATGTTGTTATGCTAGGCGCAATTCCGATCGTATCAATGTGTTCCTGGAGAATCTTCAAGGGTTCTAGTGACAATTTACACAACCTTGGAATATACATTCCACATCCTGTTAACATCTACTCTTGAATCTGAATGGTACACAATGATTTCAACTTCATTGCCAGCAATGTCCTGATCCCCGAACCATATCACATCTATTAAGGACTTTTTTATTTTTACAATAAATGTTATGTCTGGCCTGGTGTGTTCAATAGTCCCAGAGGAATTTAACATGCTCATTTTTCAATATATCCAGGGGCTTAAGTTTGTAACTGTTATTATTATTATTATTATTATTATTATTATTATTATTATTATTATTATTGAGTGAGATGACAAAATAACTTTGAGGCAAAAATATACGAAAACAAATCAGCCCATCATAACAACTAGTGTAAGAAAGGTATACTAGGAACATGCCTCACACCCAAATAATAATAATAATAATGATAAAATTAATAAAAGAAGATTGTGTAGAGAATTAAGGGGGAAGTGGAAAGAGAAAGATGATAAGCTTAGGTGGAGAAGAAAGAGAAGAAAGGAATTATAAAGGGGAAAATAAGATTAAACTGAAGAAATGCAATAATATTGAGAAGAAGAAGAAAGAAAGAAAGAAATAAAGAAATAAAGAAAGAAAGAACGAATATATTGACAGGTCTTCTTAAAAGCAATGCGTGGACTTGCGGATAGAAATATCTTCAGGTCTGGTAACCTAGTTCGCTGATACAGTCTCCGATTGAGGGTGACCCCACGTATCTTGATTTGAGTTGCCTTTGCTGCATTATCCGTCTGACTTAAGAAAAAAAAAACATAAAAGTCTCCTCTGATACTTCCCACTACGCTCGCTCATTAACAGAGAGGAACGGCGTTTCAATCCCGTAGAGGACATTACTAAATTTATTGTTATTAGCATAATTCACAAAATATTTTCTTAAAGAATATATATATATATATATTTATATATATATATATGTATATATATATATATAATTATTTATTTAAAAATATGATTCCAACACGCTACATAAGAGGTCTCATGTTTCAAAACAAGAGCCGAAAACTTCAATATAATTGTTTGAATTAAATTGAATTAAAGTAAGCTCTGTTCCATCTTCAAGCGAAAATTTAGAGCTTTCTTTAATTCAATTCAAACCATTTCTTTCCTATTTACTATATATTTTCACACACACACGCACACACACACACACACACATATATATATATATATATATATATATATATATATGTGTGTGTGTGTGTGTGTGTATGTGTGTGTGTGTATGTGTGAACAAATATGATTTAAGTATGCTATATTTACGGATAAAGTGCTCAATATCATACATAGAGCATATGTATTTATAAATATAAAAGTGGACTTTGAAGTCAACACTCAGAGGCGACAGACTGTTTCATGATAAACGCAATAATCATCATGCGTATTTTTTCTCGTCTATTTATATATACGTGCATCAGTGGTGCATTGTGGGTAGTCTGTTGCATTGAGAATAGTCATTTGTAACGGTTATTTTGGAAGGGAGGGGTTTGTTAATTAGTTTATTATTTGGTTTGTTTATTTGTATTAATTTATTTTACTTGTGTTTTATTTATTTTTATTTATTATTTAAGTTTTCGCTTTTATTTCACATATAGCCTGATGATTGCGTTTAGCAGGAAACAGTCTGTCGCTTCTGAGTGTTGACTTCAATTTTCACTTTGATATATATGTATGTATATATATATATATATATATATATATATATATATATATATATACATATATATATATATATATATATATATATATATATATATGTATGTGTGTGTGTGTGTTAGTAGATACTCATATTTAAATGAAACGCCTCATTTTTATGTGTTACATCTACCAACCTGCGCTAGAAATGCGCGGTTTTCGAGGGATCGAACCTGTAACTTTGCTAGCCAAATCAAGCGGTGAGCTACACCGTTGGGCAACCAACGTTATGTCTCTATTTTCCCTTTTAAGGAAAGTACATTTCCTCACAAAGATTCTTTCTCTCCATATCTATTCAGTTTTGTATCTAAAATGTAAACATATTTCGATTTCGAGAAAATTTAATTGTTAATATTTCTTTAATACGGATAAACATAAGACACAATGTTTAAATTGAAATTCAAAATGAGGTATTTATTTCAAATGCGAACAACCAATAACGTTTTATATTAAAAAAACTCGAATTAAGAGTAGATCCAATAATTCTTCATATATATATATATATATATATATATATATATATATATATATATATATATATATGTACACACACACACACACACACACACACACACACACACACATATATATATATATATATATATATATATATATATATATTTCTGTATTTAGGCATCAATCGTTTTATTTCATTGAATACGACAGACAAGGTGCTTTGATTTAGTTTGTTATAGAATTTCTCCTGTGACCTAATAATCTTTTTCTTTTCGGAAGATAAATTATATAAAAACAGTCCAATTGTTCTTTTTATCCGAGTGCTTTCGGCTACATATTTAGCCTTTTTCAAGGTTGAAATATATTAACTGTTAACAAGAGTTGGCTTAATGTATAGCCGAAATCGCTCGGATAAAAAGAACACTTGGACAGTTTTTATATAATTCATCTTCCGAAAAGAAAAAGTTTATCAGACCACATGTGAAATTGTATAACAAACTAAATCGAAGCACTTTGTCTGTCGTATTCTATGAAATGTGCATATATATATATATATATATATTCCTGGGTTGAATAAGACTGACGTACTCGGCGTCAGTTTAAATAGAGTATACTCATGAGGTAATTTGGGATTTCTCTGTTGCGTAATAGATATGCTCTCTTATAATAAATACATTGAGCTCTTTTTGTGGCTCAGTTTTATTATTTTATATTATTAGGACCAACTTGGATTACATATCAACAGATTTTTACCTGTATTATATATATATATATATATATATATATATATATATATATATATTCAAACATATTAAATATAACTGACAACGAATATATATTGTGACTGATCATGAGCCGTATATATATATATATATATATATATATATATATATATATATATATATATATATTTGTGTGTGTGTATAGGATGCGATGGATGAATTGTCGTCTAAATTACGCCAAAATGAAAATAACACGTACATCTCATTATAACAGATTTTTTTTCCAAAATTACACATCTAGAAATACTAAAGAGTAAATTTATTCAATAAAATCTCTATTGGCTTCAATCAGGGCCTCCAGGCGACTTTGAAATTTCCTGCAACTTCTCTGGACGTTCTCCTTGTTTAAGTTAGTGAATGCGACCATAATCCTTTCCTTCAATTCATATTTGGTGTTACAAGTAGTTTTGTTGGACTCTCGCTCAACTGCGCCGAACAAATATTAATAACGTGGGTTGCAGTTTCGGAAGATAGGTGGCCAGATATAAGGGGTGAAATTGTCTAAGAGCCATGAATAAATTCTCCTGCTTGTGACATGGTGCAGAGTCCTGTTGCCAGACCGTGTCTTCCAGCAGCCACCCTCTATTCAGGGTAATTGATGTAGGCCGTGTATAGTCTGAGGCTATGTAGGAAGATGAATGGAGGCATTACGTCGCCTAGTGATTACGCCAAGCCTATTCGTAATCAGCATTAAACTCATCCAACTCTTTCCGAATCCTCTGCACTGTCCTCAGACTGATACCTAATCACACTGAAGTATTCGTATTGGAAATTCAGACGCGAATACCAAGCAGTACAGCATGCCATTTTCAAATTTCTGGCGGCCTGAATTGCGTCTTGATGCTCTTTTTTCTCACAGATGTTGTCCAACTTACCATATTATACTGTGCCATCTATTAAATAAAAAACAAACAACGTGCATGCGCGAAATTACAATATGAAAATGGCGACAAGTTATCGTTCCCTGTATATATAATTATTTCAGTCCAAGGAAGGTGATACCAGTAAGACACTAAATTCTGAAGATTGTTAGTAGCAGAGAAGCAAGAACCCGGAAGTATGCTTTACAGGAAAGAAGTGTCTGAAAACGAACTATTAGATAGAACTTATAATTACATCTTGCGAGATCACGAATAAATCGATGTGACCTAATTGCCACTCTAGCAGTAGGCTTAAATTCCTGCAGTCGAGTTTCCAAGTAGGAAAACTCGTTAGAACAATGGCAAGGAAAATATTTATAGGAAAGAATAGCAGAAACCACATCATGATGACGGGAAATAAACTGAAGTCGAGATGCCAGGTTAGGACTGATAAAATTACATACCCTTTTTGCGTCTTGTCGAGAATCTCGAGAAATACATAGCCGGAAACACGAAACCAGGGAAATCACGGTTCAAGCCTGTCTCAAAAGTAGTTGTAAATAAATTTCTTCTTTCGATACCAGATATTTTTTACCTTAACATGCGTAAATAGACACGAAAAAAAATCATACACGAGCATTCAGATACAGATCCATACACATGTACACAGGCACACAAATACACGCAAATGCACACACATAAATACAAATACCGAAACGCACACACAAATACGCACGTGTCACACACACATACACATAGTAATTCATCTATAGCCTTAATCTAATGCAAACATATAAAAACGAACACACAAATGCTTGCACATACATATAAATACGGAAACACGCACACATGCAGACAAAAATACTCTCGCATATATACACATGCAAAAACCCCATACACATTACTTAGACACACAAATTTTGCGAATGCATAGAAACGCACGTAGCAGACACACGTTTCTACAATAGCACTCACCCATACAAAGAGTTGCTCCCACATACCATAGATAGGCAAAAACACGCGCGTACACAAACACACGTCCATTCGCATATACACACAAATACTCGCATATATATATATATATATATATATATATATATATATATATATATATATATATATATTAATTTTCTAAGTGTAGCGGAGATGTGGCATGGGGACGAAAGTATGGGGCAACCAGTGAGAATCGAACTCACTATTCAGTCATAAGTGTTTTACACCACGGCAAGGTGCCCTACTCGTATATATATATATATATATATATATATATATATATATATATATATATATATATATATATATATATATATATATATATATATATATATATATGCAGAAAAATGTACATGCACGGACACACGTCTAAGTTTTGATACACGCACATACACATAGATATAAACTTTCTTGAATATGTATATATGGAAACATGCATGTACACACATTCATACTCTGATACACACAAATAGTTTATAGACACACATGCAGAAAAGCTGGTGTGCGCAGATACACATACGCGTAAGAAAAAACAAACAACGGTTTTAAATAAACATGAATAAATCTCTATAAGCAAAAAATGGATTTCCCTCTGTGAAATGATGATTCATAAATTATTCTTTAAAATCATTTCTGCGGTGACGGGCTGGCTTCAATCCTCTCTGGGGATTAAGCATTGAGTAAACGTCGATAAAGAATGCGATTCACAAACACATGCACACGCTTCATTTTTACTAATAACACAGATATGCACCCAAACGTATCGAGACGTATTAGAACAAGTACACACACACACACACTGTTTCTTTGTTCTCACTTCCCTCGGGCTTATGGACACATGACGTTGAGGTTTACAGATCAACGTGATGTAATGATTAACAAACTTGTCTCGCTTAGGCAATTATGACTGAATAGTGAATTCGATCTTCAATGGATTGCTCCATATTTTTGGCCTTGTGCCGTCTCCAATCTTCGCTTAGAAAATCGCCTTTTGGTCACTTGGTTGTGGTGTAATGATTCGCAAGCTTGTCTCGCTAGATCAGTCACGACTGAATGGTGAGTTCGATTGTCACTGGGTGCCCCATACTTTCGGCCTTGTGCCACATCTAAGTTACGTTTAGAAAACCATTTAAGAAGTCTCCCTCGTGGATTCTTCTGGAGAGATTGGCAGAAGAGAAAAAGGTTTTTTTTCCCGTCAGAGTAGATGCTGCGGTTGCGTAATATAGCGCTGATATGACCTGCTTTGACCAGCTTTGACCAGCAGCCCGAGTGCAAACACTCGGGTCTCCACGTTAAAAAATGACGTTTTGTCACAACCTGGCTCAGGTGTGTATGTCTGTGGAGGAGTCACACTGAATCACGATCACATCATGTTGAAACACCGGATCCCCTACCTTGATGTATGCCTCGTGTAATGGATAATGGTTCGAAATTGTTAATCAGACAGCATAGTTTCAATTCCGTTGGGTTCCTTATATTCCGTTAAAAAGTATGAATTCACCTCTTCTCCTCCAGCTATGGATTAATAAGTAAGAATTTTATTACTAAACAATTATAATCACTCAAAAATAAATTCTTAGAATCTAAAAATGTTTATTGGCTTTAAATAACCTCCAGAGTGTTCATTAAGCCGTAGAAAATAGATCATCAGTAAAAAACAAAGTTTTTTCTTTCATTCTGAAATTAAGATGTCGGACCCAATCCTCCAATCTCCTCCCGCTATGGTTTAATTAGTCGGACTTGTATCACTAAATTATATAATCTAAAAAAATTCTTAGAATTTAAAATTTTTTTCTGACTTTAAATAACCTGCAAGAGGAGATAACCTGTAAAATGCAAATTAGTTAATCACTTCTCTCACTGTGTTCGACTCAACAAATATCCAAATCTCGACTTACGCGTACGCTCAAAATTCTACAAATACACAAATCTAAACATACATAGAAACAGACATATTTAGTTAGGCTTGTGAATTGGGTGCGTCATGCAAGAAATTACAGCCCAATAAATCGGAAAGCCTGTGCCAAGTGATGACTAACATTATTTATGTGTGATTTTACCCCCCTGGCAAATAAAATATGAAATCAGATGAGTACACGCGCGCTATCCTTACACTAAAATATGGAGGATGTCATAAATCCTCAATGAAGGATAATTCACATGCTAGTTATCAATATTTTTATTTTATTTTTTCCTCTGAAGAGAAATGATTTAAAAGCTGTCTTGAAAACTTATCAAACCTAGTCGTAGGATTCACATATAAAGTCGACCTTCAATATGATAGTGTAAAAGATCTTTTTTAATTTATAATGACTGTGATCAATAACAACAAAATAATTCATGATTATCACTGAATTTATTTCAGATTATTTTAAATAGGGCAAACGAGCTACAGATGTTGCTTTCAAAGAATGTAAAACAAATAAAAAAAAATATATATATATTTTTAAATATATATTTTTTTTTAAATCTTTATCTTTTGTTGTTTAAACCAGGGATTCTCAGCAGGGGGGAAATTCATCCCCAAAGGATAAATTTGGGATTTTCAGGGGTGAATTTTAACGACAGTAAGTTTAGGGATGGGAGGAGGAGAGCAATTATAGAATTTGGCCTATCTGACATGTCACCTAGAAAATTAAATGGAGCATTCTGACAAATGGTGTAAGAGGTCCATGGGGCAATGCAGTTTGAGAAGCCCTGGTTTAAACGTAGTTAAAAGTTTCATTAAAACAATGACTTATTTGGGCCGAAATCATTGAAAAGATTTTTTTGTTTTTAAATAAAGATAAAAATCTACAAAAAATAAAAAATAAAGTTAATATCAAGACAAGTATTATACAAAATATTTACGATAATTTTCTGTTACTGAGTAGTCCGAAGCGGAAAGTGCATTCTCCTATAAATTTGAACGCAGCTTCGATCCCTGCCGGAGAACACATCATCTCTAATAAGTTTCCTTGAGGGTGAATCCCGGGAAGCATAATTAACACTGTTTATTAAAAAGACCGCCAAAAAAAAAAAAAAAAAAAGTGACGTCTACTCAAATAAGGGTATCCACTAGAACTAACGTTTGAAATAATATGTTTCTAAATAATTTCCTGGTGAATATTGAGCAGCCACAACTAAAAGACATCACGTAGTCGGCAAACATCACGTAGTCGACAAACGCTATTTGTGACACACACACACACACACACACGCGCGCGCACACACCAACACACACACGCATACATACATACATACATACATACATACATATATATATATATATATATATATATATATATATATATATATAACATTGAAGTCAACATTCAGTAGCGACAGACTGTTTTACGTGGCCTGGTGATTGCGTTTAGCATGAACCAGTTTGTCGCCTCTGAGCGTTGACTTCAATGTTCACTTTTATATTTACATACGTTCTATCTATCTATCTATATATATATATATATATATATATATATATATATATATATATATATATATATATCAAATCTTCAGGGATGAATTGTTAAGACAAAAACTAAGTTGTTAATTTTTTTTAAATGTTCATGAAACGCGCTATGTTGATTCAAAATTGACGTTACCAAAAGAGGTAACTAAAATATAAAAGGAATGCGAAAAACTACGGCGCCTTTCTTAATGAGTATAATGGCAACACTAAGATATTGATCCGTGAATTTGAGAGGATTAAGATAAAGATAGATTGACAAAATATATCAAGATTATTGAACCAAACGTACCTGAAGGAAGATATGCTCCTTATATATATATATATATATATATATATATATATATATATATATATATATATATAGTCGCCTGTTGGTGCGTGTGTGTAAATGAGGGATTGCTACATAAATACACACACACACACATTTTGGTCATTATCGAGGATGTTTTGATTTTTAATTTTAAGTGAATGTATGAGGTGTGTATATGTATCTGGAGTGATAGGGATGTTTTATTTTACCAACACAGCACACTAAATAAAAAAAGATTAATTGCAGTAACTAGTCTGTCGTCTTTAATGAAACAAACACACACACACACACACATATATATATATATATATATATATATATATTGTGAGAATGGATGAGCATAGGCTTCCAAAGAAGGGGCTGTAAGGACAACTACCAAATTCCAAGTGTGGACGTCCACTCTTACGCTACAAAGACAAATTGAAAAGGATTGGCGTAAGAGGCGTTTCATTAATTCAAATTATTTTGAAGGCTGAAGCTCCGTTATCAATTTCGTCAAGATCTGGAGCAGAGATACCATAAAAATCCTGCTTTAACAAATTTCATCTGTCAGTGTGGCTTTGTCGCCAGCAGCGAGGATGGACTAGTCTCGCACTAAAGAAATGCCTTTCCCTTACCAATTTTTTGCACAATAGCCCCTGTCAGCATGCTTAAGTGCAAAACAAAATGCACTATCCAATGCTGACCCTCATTTATCGTTCACGATAGGCGAGTCCACTATATATATATATATATATATATATATATATATATATATATATATATATATATAATTTTGATAGTTGGTCTCTGTTTGTCTTTGTGTTTTGATGCTTGAATCTTGATGAGTTTGTTTATTTGTATATAAGAACGTGTACGTGATTACTTATATATGCTTTAATTTTATGTACTTGTGTCTGATATAATTTTCTTTGACGTGGCTTTTTATTTATTCGTGTGTTCTAATTCTTCTTCGTTTTTAGCCTCATTTTATTCTTTATTTTATTTTCCTTTTTCGGTATTTTTATTTCTTCCCTAATTTTCTTATATTTCCTGTGTCCTTCGTATATTTGCGTATATATTTAATTATATTTACGTGTTTCTGTATTACGATGTGGTTGTGTCTGTCTTAATATTTGTAAAACCTCTTCTCTTTCCACCTAATCTGAATTCAGACTCTATCATTGTGGCTAATATGTAACGATCACTGAAACTTCGTGCATTCAATCTAACGGAAAATTTAATATCTAAGAAAAATACATGAAAATATATGTACATTTTCTCCATTTCTGCTTTGAATAATTTTGTAATATTCTAAATTTAATCAATGGTTATTTTAAAATTTACAATTCGTAATTTTTATTTTTTAGCTATATAGTGAAATTAGAAATTAATTAGTTATTCTGATTTCTAATTTAATCTAATATTAATATTAAAGCATTAATAAATTGTTTCTAGTGTCCGGTATAAAGTTCCTTTGAATTCTCATATACTTCTATTTTAATTAGCCATCATAGCTTACGTTACAGTGTTTTCCATATTGAGCGGGTGCAGTTGCTTTTGAACTTTTTAAAACTCTTTATTTTGCAATCAACACCATCATTTGATAAGACACAAGAAGTGTTGAAACAAAATGTTATAACATGCTTATGTTATAATTTTTGAATAAGTACATACATACATACATACATACATATATATATATATATATGTGTGTGTGTGTGTGTGTAATTATGCCTGCGTGTGTAAATAATATAAACACATGTATATGTAATGTACCTAACTAAAATATAATATATATATATAATGTGCGTTATATGTATAATATTAGGTTGGTGCAAAAATAATGACGCAATAATGTCGTTTTTTGACGTTAAAAATACGTCAAAAAACGACATTATTACGTCATTATTTTTGCACCAACCTAATATATTAAGGCTACAAGTATTCACTTTAGCTAAATTGTTTAATGCAATCAAACGATTCTCTCCCTTTGGTATACTTTTGTATGTTTTTTATTTAATTCGTTTTACATCCATATCAAAAATTGTGAAAAAACTGTTCAATATTCATGTCTGGTTTGTGTATTTTCGATTCTCAATCTCTTTATCAAGAACCACGTGATGTCAATGTGGAAGACAGGATTTCGTTGTCGATATCCTGGCAATTCTGAGTTGTAACTTTGTACTTGTCCAAATTGACTTACTGACAGAAACGGTCGAAAATAGTCGAACAAAACAACAAAAATTAATTTCGGAGAGTGGCCAGTTTTTCTTGTTCGAAAACGGGAACAAATGAAAATGCACTAAGCTTTTTCTGAAAAATTTTATAATATATATATTTATACACACACACATACATACATATATATATATATATATATATATATATATATATATATATATATATATATATATATATCATAAATAGCTTGTTAGCGAAGTGATTTCGTCATTAATTGCATTAATATTAATAATTAATTCTTTGTATAAATTGTTTCTTTATGATATAAAATATCATCTGCACACTCTAATATATTTACGATATCAGATCTGCAGTAGAGTATTAATCAAAATCTTAAATTCTGGGGAAAACAACTAAGACATTTTTACTCTACTAACTGGATTATATATAAGTCCATTTCACTTTAACTGATAAACACTTATAACAAGAAGATTTCGTCGATTTATAACTTTTCAAACTTCAAACAAATGTTCTAGCTTGATCGATTTGAGCAAGAACTCTCGCGTCGCTGCATTGCACGCTCCAATACATATTTAACTGTCAATGAATAGCATAATATATAATAATATATATATATATATATATATATATATATATATATATATATATATATATATATATTATATATATATATATATATATATATATATATATATATATATATATATATATATATCAATATATATATATATATATATATATAAACATCTTTCGGTCTACATATAGATCGTCTTAGTGTTTGCCTATGCATAGGGAAATTGCACCCTGAAGATGACAATTTGAAATTGTCGAAAGTACTTGGAATTTATCTTTCACCTGACAACAACTCGAATATGAGTATCTTATTATTCATAGAATTGTTAGTAAGTTAAGGCTCTTGCTAGATAATTTAATTATTTGCATAAATTGTTTCTTCATGATATAAAATATCTCCACAATCTAATATATATATATATATATATATATATATATATGTGTGTGTTTGTGCGTGTGTGTGTATGTGTGTGTGTGTCTGTGTGTGTGTGTGTGTGTATGTGTGTGTGTGTGTGTGTGTGTGTGTGTGTGTGTGTGCAGATATGTAGAAAAATAGGGAAGAACACGTTCGGTAAATAATCCAGAATTCTTTACTATTTTTGTTTTTATTTAAAAAAAAAACAAAAAAAAAACAGTGCTCCATACATAAATATAATTATTAAAATTAAATTGATTTAAGGTATCTAGCCCTGTTTAGGACTCTCAATAGATGAGATAGTGCATTGGTATACCACAGATTTTGTGTGGCATTGATTTTCCAACGGGCAGTCTTCAGGGTTTCTATAATCACATAATTTTTCATTATTTTTGTCTAATTTTTGTTTAGGATTTTTATTAATGCTGTTTTGTCATGTGTGTTTTTCCAGGATTTTATTATAGTTTTTTTCTAGATTTTCGGTGCAACTGTAACTTAATTTTAAGGTGTTTTTCTTAAAGATCGTTTGTCTGCTATGAGTAGGAAAGTGTTTTTTAATTAAATCAAGGAACTTATGCCCTAGCTTAATAGTAATCATTTGGTTGAACGGACGGGTATACCAAATGATTTTCCTTTTCCTGTTTTTCTTCTGGTTAGTACTATTGTTTCTATAATTTATGTTAGCTTTTTTGTATCCGCTATTTTTGGGGGCATATATATATATATATATATATTATAATTCAAATGTTGGATGCCACCCTGGTAATTTTTTTAAAACTATACACCTCTTACTTCCCCCTTGCACACATTTACAACAATCTCATTTAATAAGTCTCTGTCTTGAGTGCATCTTAGTCTTAGAATGGGTTGAAAAATAGTATATAAAAACAAGTATTAATAATGTTTACTATCAATGTAGAGAATGAAAGGAGAAAGTGACAAGAAGATGGGAATAAAACTGGCAATTCGTCAAAGAGAGGGAGAGAAAGAGAGAGGGGGAGAAAAAGATAGTGGATGAGAAGAAGAGTGGGTAAGAGATAGTGGGAGAGAAGAAGAAAGAGGAAGAGAAGAAGAGTGAGAAAGAGAAGAAGAAGAACGTAGTAAAGAAGAGAGAAGAAAAGAGAGGAAGAGAAGAAAAGAAGAAGAAAGAGGAAGAGAAGAAGAAGGAAGAAGAAAAGAAGAGAGAGGAATAGAAGAAGAAAGTGGAACAGATGAAGAAAGAGGGAGAGACGAAGAGAGGAAAAACAAGAAAGAGGAAGAAAAGAAGAAAGAGGTAAAAAAAAAGGAGGAGGAGGAGAATGAGGGAGGAAGAGAAGAAGAAGAAGAAGAAGAAGAAAGAGGAAATAAAAGAGGAGAAAAAGAGAGAGGAAGAGAAGACGAGAGAGAGGAAGTGGAAAGCGAAAGAGGAGAAAGGACAACTGGGCAGATGATTGTTGTTCACCACGACAAGTGGAAGCGGTAAACAAAGTTGTCTAAAATTATTAAATCGTTGCAAATACATTTTAGACGGTTGACTTGTCAGGCGGTTTTGACAGAAATGCAATAAAGATATAAACTCCCACCCACACACTCTTATAACATGGAAATATATCTCTGCATATGTATGTATGTGTGTGCGCGTGTATATGTGTTTACATGCACAGACTCAGGCGAGCTGACGATGTTAATTCTTCTTCTTCTTCCTCTTCTCCAAATCCTCCTACTCCTCTTCCTTCTTCTTGTTCGTGTACTTCTTCTTCTTCTTCTTCTCCTCCTCTTTCTCTCCATAACTTCCGATATTTTGTATCTCTTGTTTATCTCTTTTCACCATCACTGCCAATCCTCATTCTAACAGCCACAACTAATTTCGCTTTCATATTTAACTAGAAGAAAAAAATAATGACATGGTCAATATGTTGACATTCCACACCACACCAAACAAAAGGTTAGGAAGAAAAGTGCCATCAGTAATAGAGAGAGCAATAACAATAACTTTGAGAACAACTAATTTCCTATTTTAAGAAAAAAAAACAACATTTGTTGTATTTCAGCCGGTTGTAAGGCTAAGTGGTCAAGAAATGTTGAAGACTTTCTATGATCATGTCAGTGTTCAGTATCTCTTTAAGAGGTGTGCTCTCCTTGCTCCCCACATTTCCTTATAACATTACTATTATTGACTAACAAATTATAATTTCCTGTTATATAGGAATAAAGTGTCGCTGCCAACACTGGAGTTTGAACACAGATCACTAGAGAGCAAACACCGGCGATCCCATTTTGAATAAGTAGATCACGTGATGCTAAAAGATATGTATATATGGGCATTAGCGTGGAATCTAAGTGATCACTCTCCGAATTACTTCGGAGGTGTGCTTGTCGAACACTCTGCCTCTGGGCAGAGGAGCCCAGACAAAGCTATGCCAAAGGGCGGAGTCTCGTCTGGAGACAGCTACCCGACCCCGTTATTTACGGGGTCTACGGGGAATTTTTACCCGAGCTTACGGGCTCGGTACCCCACAATAAACTCGGCCTTGTGCCACATCCGACCGCGTGGGGCGGTAGGTGAATATCATCACTCTCCGAATTAATTCGGAAGTGTGCTAGTCGAACTCTCTGTCTCTGTGTTGAGAGAAACCCAGACGAGGCTATGCCAAAGGGCAGAGTCTCGTCTGGAGTGGTAGACAGCTACCCGACCCCGTTATTTACGGGGAATTTTGCCCGAGTCTACAATAAACTCGGCCTTGTGCCACATCCAACCGCGTGGGGTGCTTAGTGAATATCATCACTATCCGGATTGCTTCGGAAGTGTGCCGTTCAAACTCTCTGCCTCCGAGAACAGAGGATCCCTAGACGAGGCTGTGCCGAAGTGAAGAGTCTCGTCTGCGGTGGCAGACAGCTACCAGACTCCATTTTTACGGGATCTACGGGGAACTTTTGCCCAATACCCCATAATAAACTTGGATACCCCACAATAAACCTGGCCTTATGCCGCATCCGGCGGCGTGGGGCGGTTAGTGAATATCTCGCTATACGGATTACTATTCGGATCACTATACTGTGGTTACTTTTTGAGCGAGTATTATTAAGCAAGTATTATTAGTGTGAATGTTATTCGAAGGCGTCTGACACCAGTATTGTTCAACGGCGTTGCTCTAGTTGTATCTGCGATTACACTGTCTGTACTACAACGAGCATTTCGAAAGTGACAACGAGTATTTGTTGACATTACAAAAGTAGCAACGAATGTTCGTTGAGATCACAAAATTTCCAAATTGTGACTATATATACAAACACGTGTTTGTATATAAATACATATGTGGGTGTCTATGTCAAAATCCAAGTCCCTGTTGGAATAACCTGTCCCCGATTTCGTATGTCTTTAGGTATGTATCTGTATTCATCACACTTAGCCAATTGTAGGTTGGTGAGATATTTAACCGATAGATGTGGTGGCTAACAACTGACTGAAGCGTTTATCCGCCCTTTTACGGTGGAGTAATGGATAGCGGCTCGGATTGAGGAATCAGGGAGCCAAGTTCGAATTCCAGTCGATTTCATTACATACACTTACAAATTCAATTGAGAAAGGTATGAATCCTTCTCTTCTCTTGGGTGAATAGCATGACAGACTGAGACTTGAGTTGCAACCGGTCAAAAAGAAGGATAGCTCTGAATATAAAACCTGGGTGGCTGAGTGGTCGACGATGGAAACCTCCTGCCCCACTAGACTAGTGTCTGGTAAGGAGAATAAGTGAAACCCCAACAGTCTGTATGTACAACGTGGCATAGTTAAATTGTCACCATTTTATATTTTTAATTCCGCGCATGCGCGTTGTTGTTTTTCTTATTGTGCTGACTGTGCATTATATCAGGGTCAGTTGGGCACCGTCTGTAAGGAAAAGAGTACCATGACGCGATTCACTCCGCAAGAAATTTTGAAACGGCATGCTGTGCTGTTTGGCATTCGCACCGGAAGCTCCAATACGAAGATTTCAAAGTGTTTGGGTGTCAATCTGAGGAGAGTGAAGGAGATTAAGAATTAGTAGGATGAGTCTAATGGTGATTACGAAGGTGTTTGGAATGATCACATCTTCTCATTGGGCCTCAGACTCAACACGGAGGCCTACATCAAGTGCCTTGAGAAAGTACTGCTGCCCTGGGTCAAAAGGTTGTCTACTGGAAGATCTTATGTCTGGCAAAATGACTCTGCACCATGCCACACAAGCAGGAGAACTCTGACTTGGCTGTCAAGTTCTGAGACCACATCACCCCTTATATATGCTCACAACTCCCCAGTCTGCAACCCGGATTATTATCTGCGGGCTGCAGCTGATCGACAGACAAACAAAACTATTTGTAACATCAAAGATGAACTGAAGACAAAGAATATGTCCAGAAGTGTTGGAGGAGATTCCGAAGTCGTCTGGGGGCCGTGGTTAAAGTCAATGGCGATTTTATTGAATAAATTTACTCTTTAGTTTTTCCAAGATATTTTTGTGAAATTTTGGTAAATATATGTTAAAATGAGATGTCAGTGTTATTTTCATTTCTGCATCGTTTAAACGACAATGTATGCATCGCACTCTTTACTGTTTTTAATAAGTGATAAACCTTCATGAGCCAATTGGGGTGGAAAAGTCGTTAAATGCATGAAAACAACCCTACTAATTACTATGGACAATAAACTTGAAGATGAAGAAGAGTCTTGGAGCGTCAGGAATTTAGTTCTACCGACGAATGTCAAGGATACCTTGTAGTAAACATACGATTATCGTAGAAGATATCTAAATATAACGGTATGCAACATGCTGCAAAAAGGCATGCACATTACCTTGAAGCAGTCAGCGAAAGCCACAAAGGTACTATTTAATAATTTAGCATTCGAACATAGAGACGTAAGAACGGTGCTATTGTTGACGACTTGTAGGTCAAATTAGTAGCTGATCTAAGGAAATTGACCTACAATCTTTTGTTAACTGGGGAAAGAAATGCCTTGTTAACGCTCCAAAACGAAACTATTCCCCTTTAAACGTTTTAGGGGGCACGTTTTGGCCTTCAGTCATCATAGCTGATGCTAACCTCCAGAGTTAGAGTGCTGTATTGTGTCTTCTCTGGTTAAACTTTTTCGGCTCGCATAAAGTGATATTGAATCTACTTCTGGGCGCTATTTTAAGAAGTAAGTGGGTACAAATGAAAAGATTTGAAATTGACAACTTTTTTCATTTCATTGAAGCGGACGTTAAACATTTCTATTTTCAAATCTTATTTTCATTTTCTAGCTAAAAACAAGTAGCGTCTTTTATATGTATTTTCTTTTCTCACGTGATCAAAATGTAATTTTCCATTATTTATGAGCTATTATTAGGGAACGTTAAATACTTCTATCTTTCTTTACTGAAACTAAGTATCGTCTCTGAAAAGTCTTTTCTCTTCTCACGCAATCAAAACGGAATAGTCCTTTATTTATTAAGTACTGGCTGGGAGTAACGGTTGTGCAAACTAACGAAGCGAGGGACAAGCACAATTCTAATAGGACAGTGAAATGGAATCATTTTAAGCTGTTTGAATATTTATCGTCAGTGATGTCATTGGTTCTCGTTTAATTCAGATGATGACGCCTAAGATCTTGTCTTTCTTGCAATATTCGGAAGCAGTAACAAATCTGGAGAAAGAAAAACAAGTTTATTTTCTTTTGTATCGGGAATTCGCATGATGCATCTAAATTCTTGATTTAATGATTGATTGTTAATAATGATTGTTGATAAAATATCCGTAGAAATTCTCTTATCACGTCGCTAAAGGAGTAGAGAAAAAAAAAGGAGTATAGAAAAAAGGAGTAGAGGAAAATACAAATCGTGAGTGACAGAAGGGAGACAAGAATAAAGAAAATTGGCATTGATTATTAAAGAAACGAAGCCTTTTAGGAATGTTGAGAATCCTATCGAGAAAATTATTCGAAAATAATTGTACGAGAGCTATTAATCGAAAAACATTTATTCGAATTGTAAATTATTTCAATGAAAATTAATCGAAAGGACAATTATACTAAATGATAATTATTTGAAATGCCTATGTTTACAATACTTATATGGTTTTGGGGAGAGTCAATGCTGATTTATCTAGAACTAATATCACCCATGAAGGATGGCATCGGGGTTTTGGCAACAGCAAGTGTCATCCCATGAACCCATAATATGGAGATTCTTAGACGCTTTTAAAAGAGAACAAGACTTGCAAAAAATTAATATTGCAAAAATAAAATCAAGTTGGTAAAATATCAAGAGCCTCTAGAAATAACGCAACGTAAATGGAAAACTTAAAAAATTAATGGCATCTTTTAACGAATACTCTTCAGTAGTTGACTATTTGCGTACACTATTATATAAATTAAAGTTATAAGAATTTTTTCTTACTAGATTGTTTTATTAACGATATTTGTATTTCGAATAATTATCATTTGTGTATTTCCTGTTTTAATTTTTACATTTTTATTGCAATAAATAATTTTGCATTTCGAATAATCATCATTTAGTATAATTATCCTTTGGATTAATTTTCATTTAAACAATTTACAATTCAAATAAAAGTTTTTCGAATAATTGTTCATATAATCATTGAGAATAGTCGAGAAGGTGATGAATTCTTATAAGCAGAGCAAAACATGCATGATACCTTATTCTGCTTTTTTGGGTTCACTAATAACAATAATACAGGAATACCTCACCCAATGTCATTAATTGATTCCAGAGGGCACGACTTAGGACGAAAAACGACTTAAGTCGAAATAACCAGTCTATAAACCACAAATAAGCACTTCCCATTACATATTATAGTATTCATGATATGTACGTACAGTATTCTGAATAAAATAATTTATCAGCGATATAGCCTTATGCTTAGCATTAGCAATGAAAGAAAGGTCTGGCAATTTTTTCGAATATAATCCAGTTTCGTCAACGTTAAAAATCTGTTCAGGAAGACAACAATTTTCTTCGATGATCTTAGCCAGTGCTTTAGGAAAATCGGCTGCTGCTTGTTAGTCAACTGATGCACTTTCTCCTTGCTTCTTAATAGAGTGATATCTCCAGCCTTGAATCGCTTTAAAATCTATATCTTTCTCATCTGGGTATTTTTGTTCAGATCCTCAAACAAAGACAACGCTGATGATTCAATCTATCAATCCAAAAAGAAAGAAATTGTTCTATCTCTTCAAAGATTTTCCTCTTTTCTTAGATGTTTTCATATTTCGTTCTCTAGGAGATATGATGATTATATTAACATTTACTATAAACGTACATATTTTAATATGATTTGATATACGTTTGTTCTTATTTATTGCTCAGTAACATGATTTTATGTGTTTCAACGCTTTTCTAGTGATATTACGACTTCAGTATTTGTGACTGACAGACGTAAAGTCGAATAAAATGACTTAAAGTTGATTTTTATTTTTCCATATATTTTTGATAACCACCACATAATAGAGAACGACTTAACTCGAAACGACGTAACCCGAGGTATACATATAATAATAATAATAATAATAATAATAATAATTATTATTATTATTATTATTATTATTATTATTATTATTATTATTAGAATTCGAATTAGAATAAGAATGAATGCAAAAGAAAATGAAAAGAAGGAAAGATATCAAGATTTGAAGCGAGAGGCAGAACACTGGCGGTGGGAGGCTTAAGAAAGCAGAAGTTGTTCATCTTGTTGCAGGCACCATTTAAACAGTAAGAGACAAAATACGAAAATGACTGAATAAATTTGCGACAGTGAAAAAAAGATTCTTCAGAAGACAGCAATGCTTGGGACAGCAATAATTCTAAGAAAGGCTTCATTAATGTAGAGAGATGAAGAAAAGACAGAATCTATGGTCATTTAATATGACCCATTACCGATTGTTAGAATTCGCCATAAGATTCACTCGAGTAAACGAAGATGAATAATAATAATAATAATAATAATAATAATAATAATAATAATAATAATAATACTGGGTGGGACCCGGAAAGAAATGTGTAAA
>OZ010604.1:28725658-28733158 GCA_963932145.1 Acanthosepion lycidas | reverse complement strand
AATATCTTGATATTTTGGAATGACAGTAAAACATATTATAATATATATATGACATAGCGAAAATACAATTAAAATATCAAAACATTACCTATTAATAATATTCTAGCGATAGATAGCACGTAAATCTGCTAAAAATCGATGGTATACCTAATTAGATTAATGACACATAGATACCAAGCCAAAGTAGAACCATTGTTTTTTTTATGCTATTTAATTTTTGAAAAGTTATATTTAAATTTTATTAACATTAATTTTATGTATTTTTTCTTTTCATAATTTAACCTCCAGAACACGAAAGTGAATTAAACTTAAGTAAAGTTATTTTAAGTTTACTATTAATTTTCATTTATATAATTTAAACGTTTAATATTATCCTTTTCTTTGTTATTGTTATAACAAAGTTACAATTGATGTACACCGCAGATTTCAACAGGTGCTTATCGATCAGGAAATTTCGAAAGAAACCCTGAAATTCTCTGAAAGTTACCCGGATTGGCATGCAGCCCAATGAAGACATGAACATTCATATAAAGGCATGAACCTTGTTATAACAATAACAGCTATGAAGACATTAATCTGCATTTAAATAATGATAACTCCTTGTCTCAGAATTTCAGACAGTAATTAAATTAATTGTAAACCGATCTCCCTACGGAAGCCAAAACAAATATGCTCATATTTTGTGATTTTTTTAACATGCAAAATTGAGACGGGCGTTCGTAATCTGGCGTACTTAATCAATAATAAAGAAATCCAGATTAGGAATTTCCGAATTCTTATTGGGAACCCGGATGAAATGTATGCACAACACAAATCAAAAGAAATAATAATAATAATAATAATAATAATAATAATAATAATAATAATAATAATAATAATTATTATTATTATTATTATTATTATTATTATTATTATTATTATTGTAAAGATTGTGGTCAGTGACGAAAGTGGAATTATTAACAATCATATATATATATATATATATATATATATATATATATATATATATATATATATATATATATATTAGGCTGGTGCAAAAATAATGACGTAATAATGTCGTTTTTTGACGTTAAAAAATACGTCAAACAACGACATTATTACGTCATTATTTTTGCACCAACCTAATATATATATATATATATATATATATATATATTTTTTTTTTTTTCCCTTGTGTTTCTGCTCTAAACACATTCCCTTCCGGGTTCGAACCAGAAACCTAAGGGCAAACATGGTCTCATGATATTTTCCAGTGATCATTTAAAAAAAAAAAAATCATGATCACAGACGTTTTACATAGATAAAGCTTTTCGACATGTGTGTATTGTACTCGTGAGTACAATATTTTGTATTTCCTTAAGGCTTAGGCAACCAGAAATCTCTTTAATTAGATCATAAGGCCATCTATATATTATCTTCTTATTTTTATCATCATTTATTATTACAATTATTATTTTAATATTATTACCATTACTATGTCATTATTATCATCATCATCATTAAAATCTTTTTCTTCTTCTATTATCATTATTATTATTATTAGTAGTAGTAGTAGTAGTAGTAGCAGTAGTAGTAGTATTCAAAAAAGGCAGTTTCGAGAAAAGAAAAGTAAAGACATTATCTAACAATGATTAGACATTTTTGGAACGTGTGTGGGTGGTATAAGTGATAGCGGGCCTAGAGTAATCGGAGAACCAGGTTCGAATTTCACTCGGGTTCGTTACATTCACTTATATGCAAATATACTTGCGAAAGTTTATGAATCCCGCTGTCCAGCCCAACCCAGATATGACGTATTCGGAAGAAAATCATTATCATTTTGAAAAGATTGCGTCAATGCTATATTCACTCATCAAAAAAGAGAGAGAGACAAAAAAAAAAGAATTATTCTTACAATTCAAAAAATATATATTGGGCTTTGAATAACACATAAACGCATGATAAACTGTTAAAAAAAAGAACTAAAAAAAACAAAAAAAAATAAAGCAAATGAATTAAAAACAATATTTCGACCGTATTTATAACTTCCTCAGGTTAATATATAAAACAAAAAATATTGTTAAACATTGTTTCTTTTTCTTTTTCTGAAAATCGCGTTCTTCTGGATGTGAAGCAAAATATTAGGAAAGTTAAATCAATTATTATTATTATTATTATTATTATTATTATTATTATTATTATTATTATTATTATTATTATTTTCTTTGATTTCTGGCGTTTACACATTTCTTTCCGGGTCCCGCCCAGGGACCTAAGGTTAGAAATGGCATCATGACACTTTTCACTGACAAGAAAAAAAAAATAAAATAAAAAAAAAAAAAATATCATCGTTATTATTAATATTATTAAACAAAATGTTTGCCGTAGATATTACAATATTTTCCCAAAAGGTAAGAGAAGGGCGTGATTTAAGAAAAGAAAAAAAAAAGAAAAGAAAAGAAAAACTCAGTCTGCCTTCTTCATGAAGAAAACAAACATTCTGTTGAAATATTGTTTAACATTGTGTTTTTCTTTTCTTAAACCGAGTTCTACTCTTAACTGTTATTATTATTATTATTATTATTATTATTATTATTATTATTATTATAAAAATATGCAATTATTTCTTGGTTGGATGATGATGATAATGCTGATCAAGATGCTGATCATAACAAAAGATAAAAAAACAGAAGGAAAAGTCGTGTTTTCCATAATGAACAAACTACAGTAAGTTTTCTGTTTGGAAAACAATTTGTTCATTCTATGAGGAGTTAATAAATTTACAAAATACATGACCCTCAAAAATATACCAAAATTGTCAGGTAAAAGTATAGAAAATAACAACAACTACAAAAATCTATTGGGAATTAATCATTTTCCTATCTAAAATTTAATAATTTTCATATCTAAAATGTAATAATTTTCATATCTAACATTTAATATTTTTTATATCTAAAATTAAATTATTATTTTTCAAAATTCGATTTTCAGAGAAATTCACGTAAATAAAGATATTTAAACTGATATGATTTTTTTTATTTGTTTCATTCTCTGAAAAGAGAAATAAATGTTTTCTTATTTTAACGTATTCTTCAGAAATAAAACTAAACATTTCTATGACGAATTCCTAGCGAGATCTGAGACTTCGGACACATGCTAGATTTCAATATTGAATAAAGTTGACAAAATCAATAGCTGCTGCAGCCAGTGTGTTTTAATCTGTTTGAGTCATTACGCGCCCGACTGAGAAATTTTCGAGTTTTTTCTACCCAGACACCAGAGAGAAATTCTAGAATGTTGTTGTTGTTCTGATGTTTGAAGGCTCAACCCTTTAAAGACTCTTGTCGAAAACCTTGTAAGCGCAAAAGAAAGATTTCTAAAAGGCTAAATTAAATTTTAAAAAAATCGAGAAGAAATTAAAGTACAACACTATTCGCCATGTGTATTTCTTTTCATATGAATCCAATCTAGCATTATGGGAGAGTGAACACCAAGATTTTATGTGGTATGGAGGATGACACAAACGGCGTACTACTAAAAAGTCACTTAACCCATGCAATATATATATATATATATATATATATATATGTATGTATGTATGCATATATGTAAATATATATATATATATGTAAATATATATATATATATATATATATATATATATATATATATATATATATATATATATATTAGAGCGTCGAAGGCTTGTGTAGAATCAGCCTCCCTTTTTGGAAAAAAACAAATAAATTGTGCACAGTGTGATATGAAATCTATCTTCAAACACTACTTTTCAGGTTTGAAATATATATATATATATATATATATATATATATATATATATATATATATATATATATATATATATATATATATATTTTATATTCCGAATTCGGTTGTTCTGTCATCCTTGCCATTTAATACTTTGCTTTTTACTTTAATCATTTTTTCAATTAGCTGGGGTGAGATGCGTTCATGCCTTTTCCAAGGTTATTAACACGAAATAATCAAAACAGAATGGACTCGACAAAAGACAAATAATTGATTGCGGACAAACTCAATTATTTGTCTTAGCCCTCAAAACCTTGATGATGACGATAGAAAATATCGAATGTACTTGAGAAAAATGATAATGAATAAATATAAACACAGTAGATTTCTTGCTGTCTTTAATCATGAAACAAAAAAGCTTATACGTGATTAAAGTAAACACAACACGTCTAAATTGTTTATTCAGAATTGTTTATATATATATATATATATATATATATATATATATATATATATATATATATATATATATATATATATATATAGCATAATAAGAAGCCACGTATACTTTCTTAATATGTACATATAGAAAAAACAACTAAAAAGTTGCAAATTAAAAAAATAATAATGTTTTTTATGAAAGTATTTATATTTGATATTTCAGATCGGCCTCGATCTTTCTTCAGAAATAACGATCTGAAATATCGAATATAAATAAATACTTTCATAAAAAACATTATTATTTTTTTAATTTGCAACTTATTAGTTGTTTCTCTCTCTCTCTATATCTATATATCTATATATCTATATCTATATCTATATATATATATATATATATATATATATATGTATATATATATATATATATATATATATATATATATATATATATATAAAGATGTTAAAAACGACAAAAATGATACTAGGATTGAGCTTTTTTTATGTTCGAACAAGGGTTTTCTTTTTTGGACACACTGGAATTGTCCAAATGTTTTATAATTCCGAACGCTTTCGTCTATACTTGTACCGATTATCAAGGATGATATCATTTTTGCTTTTTTATTAGGTGTATGGGTTGTGTGTATCTTTCTAGAGTTATAGGGATGTTTTATTTTCTGTACAAAGTTAGCACATTGTGGCCGTGTTCCTAATTAATATTATTAAGTGTGTGCTTTTACTTTTTTTATTATTAAGTCTCCCATTATTTTTAGTCCTTTTTTTTACATGTGAATGAGGTTATTATGTTTGTATTTTCTACTGGTATGTTTCGGATCGAGTCTGGTAAGTGTTTGTGTGTCTTTTTAAATGGGTTCTACCAGCTGTGGTCAGATAGGTGTAACGTAGGTCGTCTGGATAGGCATGTAGTAGTGTGACCGATGTAATTATTTATGAATTCAGTTACTTACCAGACACCATCCAAAACATACGTTGATTGGATACATTGTTTTCAATTAAATTGATAAAGTCCGCCAATGGACGAAACGCATCGACTGAAATTAAATAGTTTTCCTCAAGTCTTTTATCTGCTTTTCATACTGCTCTCTCTATATATTATATTTGAGAATACATACGCATACACACACACTGAGTGATGCCATATCGGTTGTCTTTCGATCCCGGTTTGAAGCAATTGGGTGTCTATACACACTGATGAGCAAATACAGCGAAATTGTCTGAAATAGATTAACACCGACATTTTTATTTCTTTGTTTAAAAGTTATCTTTTAGATAGATACTCGTATTTGAGTAGATGCACTGTTTTTTATTTGTTTATTAATCAATATAATTATATATTCTCATCTGCCAGGCTGAATATTCGAGGAATGGTGTTAGAAATATAGGTACCCTTTCTAAAAAGATTTTTCATATATATATATATATATATATATATATATATATATATATATATATATAGTGTATTTAGGCAGCAATCCTTCATTTATTCATGTTACGTTAAAGACGACAAACAAGGTACTACGATTAAGCTTTTTATTTAATTTTTCTTGTGTCTGAACAAGTGATTTTTTGGACACAATGTGTAGAGAAACTGTCTAAATTCTATAATTCCGAGCGATTTCGACTATAATTTTATATTAAAATACGTCATTTTTCATACTCGAAAAGAATTTTTCATATGAAGTTTAAATCCAGTGTATTATTTTTCGGCATTTTGCATACTCGAAGGAAAATTTTTATATGACGTATAATTTTCATTTTTCAAAAACTTTTTTTCGATTTTGCCCTGATAAAGAACAACAATGGACGGAATGCGTCGGTTAAAATTAAATGCAGTTTTCTGCATGTATTTTTTTCTTCTATTCCCACACGCGCATATATATATATATGACATCATCCACAGACAGACTGTTTCGCAGCTCATCAGTGTGGCTAGACATCCGGTTGCCTCTAGCTCGGGTTGAAACCCGACTGAATTGGTATCAGCCGGAGATTCTACCACTAAGCCGTCGGCGCACGGCAGGGAATTTGGTGGATTTTTAGCGTATTTATTTATTTATAAACACGCCCAGTGACTCGATTCGCTATGCGAAGAGATATATAAGTAAATATCAATCTAACATGTTTTATTCAACATGAATATTCAGAAAGACCTCAGATGGATATACGGTTCCTATGTGTTATTTACTTTTAGCATCACGTCGGATTTCGATTCATATTAAGAAATATATATACAATCTTACATAAGAAATATATATACAATCTTACATAAGAAATATATATATACAATCTTACATTAGTAATACAATTATTCGAATTTCATCCCGAAGGAATTTTGAAGTGCTGGAATATTTGTTAATATAAATTATTAATATAAATTATTAGATATATTAGAGAGGTCTGTTACTTAACATTGAGCAGTTAAACAGAACTTAAATAAAGAGAAAGAACAGACAGATTAAAATTCCACTGTTCTTACATGTCATCCCCTGATGAGGGACAATCTTACAGTCTCGAAACATGGAAATTTTTGTGTAGCGGTATATATATATATATATATATATATATATATATATATATATATATATATATGTGTGTGTGTGTGTGTGTGTGTTATTTTTAGAGATACATATTTGAGTAGACGCGTCGTTTATTTATTAAAGAATATATTTATTATTTTCGTCTAAGAGGAAAACTTGTTGAAGAAAATATGTGCTCTCCGGTAGGATTCGAACCTGTGCCTTGCTTGGCAAGGTCTTATTGATCTTGCCAACGATGATCTTTGTTGAATAGCGTCTTATAAATGCAAATATTTCTCAGACTCCCATACCATACATGTCTGCTCAATTTTGTATCCTGACATAAACAAAGCAATTTAAAAAATATATATTACGCACGCACACACGCACGCACACACACACACACATATATATATATATATATATATATATATATATATATATATATATATATATATATATAGATATATATATATATATATAGAGAGAGAGAGAGGCATGTCCGATTAAATAAATTACAACACATTATATTCACGGATATTTTTCCGTGTATTACAAACAAATGGGCCAAGAAATTTTGCTTTACCAGTAAAAATCACTTTATTTCCCAAATACTTTCCGTTTCTTTCTTATCTTCACATTCACTTTTTGTTTTCTTATTTAAATATTGTTTAATTCTATATTTTGTCAAACATTATCATTGTTACTGTATATATCCAATTACAATATTTACTTTTTTTAAACATATTTCCTATGTACAAGTTGCACTGATTTT
>OZ010604.1:28715658-28720658 GCA_963932145.1 Acanthosepion lycidas | reverse complement strand
GGCAGTGACATTTAAATTAATGTATTAAAACGGACAAATAATATGCTCAGTGTGTTTAAGTAAGAAACAAAGAAAAGAGTTTTGAATTGTACATTAATCAGACCGCCTGTGTAGCAGTGAATGCTTCACAATCTCCTCAGAGACTTGAAGAAACGTAAATTTGATTCTAAAGATGAACGCTGAAAATACCACGGACTGAAAACGTGAACAACGACAAAGTTCAAGAGGAAAAAAACAAAAAAAAAACTTATACTTAATATCAGGGTGAAACAGAAGAGTTTTCTGGGACATAAAATGAAGAAAGAGGGCTTGGAAAATCTGAAACTCACAGGGCAGATTGAGGGCAAGAGGGACAGCGGAAAATAACACACAACCTGCCTCAGCTTGAGTGAATGTATAGCGGAGTAGGACTTGGGAGATAAAGCAAAAATATATAAGATATTCAAAACTACAAAAAGGATGTGGAGGGCCATGATCGCCTACGTCCGGCAGGGACACGGCGCATAGAAGAAGAAGAAGAAGAAGAAGAAGAAGAAGAAGAAGAAATTTTATGCTGTATTAAAGTAAATAGACAGATAAAGTAAGAAGTGAAAACCTGCACATGAGGTTACCGGGGATGTGACATATCTAATACAACAGCGTTCATCTGCTTTAGCAAAATCGTTAAATTAACTCTCAGTGTTAGGCCAACCTCCCAAATACTTCACAGATTGTAAACAAAAAGCAGTGGTTTGATTATTTACCTAAAGCTCCAACGGTGATAGCTTTATCAGAAAGTGCCCTCCGCGCGTGTCTACAAGGGTATTGCCAGTTCATTATCACTTTCTGCTATTATGAGCCTCTGGCATCAAAAATTCAATCTATTTACACACACACACACACACACACACACACACACATATATATATATATATATATATAATTATCTATTACAAAAAAATTAAACAGCTAAGGTTATCCTCAAAAATAACACCACACCAGCAAAATCAAAATTACAACGAATGAAGATTAACTTTGAATTCAGATGACTCTTAAGGAACTGTGTTCCTGATAAAACCGGATTTATAAATAATTACATCGGTCACACTACTACATGCCTATCCAGACGACCTACGTTACACCTATCTGACCACAGCTGGTAGAACCCATTTAAAAAGACACACAAACACTTACCAGACTCCATCCGAAACATACCAGTAGAAAATATAAACATAATAACCTCATTCACATGAAAAAAAAGGACTAAAAATAATGGAAGACTTAATAATAAAAAAGTAAAAGCACACACTTAATAATATTAACTAGGAACACGGCCACAATGTGCTAACTTTGTACAGAAAATAAAACATCCCTATAACTCTAGAAAGATACACACAACCCATACACCTAATAAAAAAGCAAAAATAATATCAGCCTTGTTAATCGGTACAAATATAGACGAAAGCGTTCGGAATTATAAAACATTTGGACAATTCCTGCGCACTGTGTGTCCAAAAAAGAAAACCTTTGTCCGAACATAAAAAAGCTCAATCCTAGTATCATTTTTGTCGTTTTTAACATCTTTATATATATATATATATATATATATATATATATATATATATATATATATATATATATATATATGTATGTATGTATGAATGTATGTATGTATGTATGTATGTATATATATGGACGCCTCAGACATCAGAAACTGAAAATATATATATATATATATATATATATATATATATATATATATATAAAGAATGTGTCTGTATAAATTTAAACTCCATTTCTTTTTGTGATCATTTGATAAGGAGTGTTGAAACAAAATGGCTATGTATGTAGTGATTTTATACCATATTTATATTATAATTTTCGAATAAATAATTATATTTGCTCTACTCTACATTGAGCACTCTGTTAAGAATAGTATTTGTTGGTTATTGGAATTTATTCCGTATAAACCAATCCTCTACTTAGATGTGTGCGTGTATATATATATATATATATATATATATATATATATGAGTGTGTGTATATGTGTGTGTGTGTGTAGCACTTTCGATTTTATAGATGTAAAACATGCGTGTAAAGAAACTGACAACAGTTGACAAATAATTCCGTTGCAAATTCCTAATAAAGTGTCCGAAAGCGCTTGGCAAAATGGACACTGCGGACTACCAACAAACCGAAAACAAAAAAAAGAGAATACTGGGAAAAAATCCTCAATTTTTTACTCTTTGATATAGTCGACGAAACACACATACACACACGCACACACACACAAAGAGACGCACACGTATTCTGATATAATGATCATAGAAAGAGCAACATTATAACAGACAATGTTTTTTGAATCAGCACCTGATGATTGCGTTGTGCACGAAAATCAGATTTTTGCTACTAGTGAGGAAACACACAAACATATATTATTAATATAAGTTCGAACTCTGTTATTACCAACAGAATACACACACGCACAAACACACACAGAGACATACATACATACTTACATAAACAATATATATGCATATATATATATATATATATATATATATATATATATATATATGAAGAAATATGGTCTTAAGATATATTTATGGGATAAAGTGCTCAATATCAGAGATAGAGCGTGTGTAAATATAAAAGTGAACATAGAAGTCAACACTTAGAGGCGACAGTCTGTTTCATGCTATATGCAATCGTCAGGCCTGACGATTGCATATAGCATGAAACAGACTGTCGCCTGTAAGTGTTGACTTCTATGTTCACTTTTATATATATATATATATATATATATATATATATATATAGAGAGAGAGAGAGAGAGAGAGATGATATAGATATCTATACATATAAATATATATATGAATAAATGCATATGTTTGTCTGTATATGGTTTACTTTAAAGTTCTGTTTATACACACAGACACTCACACACAAACACACACACCCTTAGATATATAAACAACAGTTAAATCTCACTAATTTTTACATATTTAATTTCTTAACTAAATAAAGTAAAAAGAAATGAATACTTTCACAAGAAATAATACATTCTGTTATATAGACTTTTAGTAGACTTTCTAATGTTCAAAGAAACAGCAACACCTCAGCGTCGTGTGCCTTTCGCTGTGACATGATATTCTACATGGGAGTCTAATGTATGAATATACCACATGCAACATTTTAAATTCCACCGTCTGTTTAAAAAAAAAGAGATAGCTACAAATAATATGTCACCTGTTTAAATATAAAATTAATATTTTTCTTTGATTTTAATTAGAATAATGCGACGCAAATTTTCACTTAATTCACGTTTGTAATGTATTAAAACTTTTTTTTTTTTTATAACACAAGAAGGTAATTTATACGGAGGAAAGGCAATTTGTAAAAGAGCCAACCGAATACTCAGGGTTGGTCAAAAAAAAAACAAACCCGGATCCATAACTAAAAGTGTATAGGCACGTAAAAGAGTGGCAGTGTTTATTTGTTCAAACCAATTGACTAACAGTTAAACACCAACAAACCAAGAAAATATGTAGGTGAGGCTAGCAGGCCCTCCCTCCGTTAACAACAACAGAATATGAATTACTGATGGTAAAAGGGTACTGATGTTGGCACACCCACAAAAAGTGCCAGATAACTTGTAAACGGGGAAGAATATTTATCTTTTTGTCTGTCTCTCTCACTCTTTTTTTATTTCTGAAAGAAATGGACGCCATAATTATAATTTTTATTTCTGTATACTTTGATTATACATCATAGTTCCCTATATATACACAGACATGTTTTCTCAAGTCGGCCTTTCAATGAGATGGAAAGCGCATTTTTTAAAAGCAAGAATTTAACACAAATGCCACCCTCAAGAAAAAATACGGTATTAAAACAAAAGCAATAAAAATGTCCCTAGCAGCACAAAGAAGAACTTCGAAAGACATTTTTAACTAACTTAGTAAGAAAAATAAAATTATATATGCAATGAGATGCTTTCCAAAAACAAAGACAAAAAAATCTAAAAGGAAATATAATGAAATAAAGAATAAAATTGACAATTAAAATAACGAATTTACCGCAACTGACAAAAATAAAATTACATATGAACTAAGACCACACCAATAATCACAACAAACTAGCTAATGAAAATAACATTTAAAATATAGAGAAAAGCTTTTAAGAATATAAAATACACTAGCAAGATGTGACACAAGGCTATTTAATATGGGGTGATGAGGCGCGTACACCCGGGGCAAGTCCAAAAATAGTCGGTCGTTTGCGCCGACATCCATATTACTACCGATCTCCCTTTTCTTTAGCGAAATGAGTGAAGTACTACCGCGGGCAGCTAATTCTCAAGAGATCGGTGACCTCTTGATAATATTTTTAGTTGCGCTCTGTCCGAAATCGGGGAAACAAATGAATTGTGTTCTGTCCGAAGACAGAGATACAATTGAGAAATTCAGTGTAGCTTATCCTGCCGAGGATTCTAAACTGTGGTTCCAGCCAAAACACGGAGGTATTAACATGGAAGGTAGAATAAAATATATAAATATATATGTGAATTTAGATTAGGTTATATGCGAAAAAAAAAGAAAACGAAAAACAGTATAGGCTATTATTATAGTTTATGACTTTCAAATTAACTTTTGTGGATACACGTGTTTATATAGACGCCCTGTTTAGAATAAAAGGAAATAAGGCCCCATTTGATTCTGCGTCTGTGTGAAGAAAGATACCTCAGTTTGGGGATATCATTTTTGTAAATATAAGCATTGTATATAACACATATAAGTCTAAATTACCGGGTGAATAGCAGTTTCGAGTCTTAGGCGTTCATTAGAAAATTATTATCTACGGCCGCGGGGGAAAAAAAAGTGGGTAACTGAGTGTTAACACGCAGGGTTGATTTCTCTGCTGCGCTATTGTTATTTCTATCGCAATTTGTTTCTATCTATCTATCTATCTATCTATCTATCTATCTATCTATCTACAACTGGAAATTATCAGTATAAAAT
>OZ010604.1:28703158-28713158 GCA_963932145.1 Acanthosepion lycidas | reverse complement strand
TCCTCTACTTTGTAATGAGTGCTTTCTTAAAAGTACTCAATACAAAATTCAATACAAAATTCTTAAAAGTAAATGCTACGGAAAGTAGAATTTTACTCCATCTGATCTTTCTCTCATTTATATATATATATATATATATATATTGAACGCGCGTGTGTGTGTGTGCTAAATATATATAATAAAAATATATATCTGAAATATATACAGATGTAAGAATATTTTAAGGTTTTGATCATATGTATATACAGATCTTTATATATATATATATATACATATACTTACAGATCTTTATATATATATATATATATATATATATATATATATATATATATATATATATATATATCAACTTAAAATATGCATTTACATTCGCATGAACGTGAGTACAGCCTTGTTTGAGTATCTACTCTTTAAAGAAGTCATTTTTATAAATTTATATACATATAATGAAAATATATTTAAATACATATATGTAGGCATATGTGTGCGTATGTATGTGTGTGTGCGTTTCTCTAGTTGTCTGTGTGCATGTGAGCAGAAACCAATATGTATTTGTATACATCTCTATTCACACATTCTCGTCACTCACATATATAAGCACATAGAAAGACAATTAATGTAACTTATTCCATACATACACGCATGTCGACAAACTTGTAAATACTCCGCTCAAATATACCTCCGCACACATATATTTGACTTTATGTTATTTTAGTATGAATATCTACTTTGTTTATCTAGATTACTTATCTTTCTTCTTATATGTCATATAACACCATATTTTTTTTTAATTTGATATATTTCACAACATTCCTTACAAGCCTCGTTAATACACCCCAGGGCTGAACGATGAAATTCTTCTCTGTTTAAATACCTCGGGGGGAAAGTTTTTGCCATCAAACTCATGAAAACAATTCATATGCAATTGCCTGAAAATACAATAACATTTTTTTTTGTGGTTTTTCCTTCTTCTTACGAAATGAATAGAAATGTTTTTATTTGAAAGCTCGGGTGATTTATTGAAAATTTGTTTAAAATTTCAGAAGAAAATGGAAGCACAGTCAATATACAACTATACATAAATAACAACTGATTTATATATACAGTAATTTATAGGAATCAGTTTATTTTTATCAAACATTTAGAGTTGCAACATATATATATATATACATACATATATATATATATATATATATATATATATATATATATATATATATATATATATATATATATTATACAAATAAGAGAAAGAACAGATTGAGTAAAATTCCACTGTTCATAGCATTTACATTTAAAAGAGTGCTCAGTAGAAAGTAGAACAATATATCATTATTAATGTTATTATAATAGATTATAATAACAACATTTTGAAACTGCTACAAAAAAGCTTTCATGTTTCAATACTGTTCTACTTCAGGCTTTTCTGTATCGATTTCAATACGTTTTTATTATAATCTCTAATAATAAAAATTATATATATATATATATATATATATATATATATATATATATATATATATATATATATATATATATATATATATATATTATAAGTTAATAGACCTAAAATATGGTTTTTCGCTACACAGTTCCAACCATGTTTCAAAAATGGAAGCTAAAAGCCCCGAATTTAATTTTGTAATTAAATTAAAGACATTAGTTCCATTTCATCCTCAAGCGAATTTTGGAGTAACTTTAAAAATTACTGGGTTTTAAATACACAGCTAAAACAAAATTCATGTTTCCAAGGTTACAGATAAATCTATTTTGCTAGACTAGGGGTGTCTGGGTGTTAAATATGTCTATATTTTAATGTATCAGTTATTGTTACGTTTTGGTAGTGGGTAGGGGTGTATTTTTCAATGAAATCTAACATCCGTTAAAAGCGTGTCGTCTGGATTTTTTTTTTTTTTGTTAACGGCTAAAATTCTTACGGCAGTTTTTTCGTTCGTATATATATATATATATATATATATATAATTTTTATTATTAGAGATTATATATATATATATATATATATATATGATGGGTGCATTTAGGTAGGAATTTATCATTTATGCAGGTTCGTTGTAAAAGCACAACGAAGTACTCTGTTAAGGATATGTTTTTAATTTTTCACACCATTGTAATTTTTTCCTATATTTATTTCTAACCAGTCACAGTGATATATATATATATATATATATATATATATATATATATATATATATATATATATATACACACACACATATGTTGTAGCACACCACCGGATAATAATGTGTATGTTCCCATTCACACAAATACAGTAGTAAATACTGTATATTGGTCTGTTGTCGGAGATTCTATAGCTGTGCTGGTCAAACTCTCTGCCTCCGAGCAGAGAGGTTCCCCATGTCGAAGGGCAGATATTTGTCTCAGGAAACAGTTACCCGACTCCGTGGTCTTCTGTAAATATTTGGCCGGGGCTACGGGCTCGGATACCCCACATTAAATTCAAACTTGTGCCACATCTGACCGCGTGGGACGGATGGTAGATATCCTGCAGTTGTAGATTCATCTGCTGTGCTGATCAAATTCTCTGGAATTTTTCGATTGGACTTTTATTGGACTCTACTTTAAACAATAAGTATTTAGCTCTCAGGTGAAACGATGATCCCTCTTGCTGTTGTGACCTTCTGATCCAGTTTTCTACTGTTCCCTCTTTTTAAACTTATTCACTTTCTCTTGTATAGACATGGTATAAATGTTGGTATCATTACTGAAGGCCTAGATGATCTTTTTCGTCTCACCATTGCTCAGTTGGGAACACACAGTGGAGCTGAAACAAAACAATTTGAATCTGGTCTCTTTCTAGGTGAATAACTCAAAGGGTTTTTTCAGTAATTCTTACGAAAAATGGTGTCACGATAGCTGAACGTCTTAGTTGAAAACCTGGTAAGAGAAAATTAAATTAGTTTCGTGTTTCTTTGTCAGTTATCTCATGCTGTTACAAGATTTGGACAATTTTGCTGTTACACCCGTAATATGGCCTGAAAATGTATGACAAAGTGGAAACAGTTTCCTGGTACGTATTTTGTCCTTTAGGACTTAATCGGACTCAATATGTTATGATCGTATGACTACACATGCGCAGGAACGTGGAATGCTGGAAACTTAAAATTTATATATTTTTTAAATCTAACCGATTTCCTTTAGATTCTTATAGTGATCACAAAGTGAAGGATCAGTTTATATATCGATTATAATATTGTAATGACAAAAGTACGCAGGTGTAGGCGTTAAGAAATCTAAGAGTACAAAGTTCGCGTATAGTGTCCTTTTATAGTCACAGTAAACAGAGTTTAGCTCTCTCAAAGAGAAGAGTAATAAAACACGGGGAAACCACTCTTGATTATTCATTATAAATATATAATATTATATTATTCCCCATTTTATATCCATAATATAATTTCTTGTTTATCAAATTCAGATTACGTATCCATCTCTTATCCCCTCAGCTTTGGGTTAATTTGCTTGTATCACTAAATCATTATTACCTCAAGAAAAAAAATTCTTAAAATCTAGATATTTTCTGGCTTTAAATAACCTGAAAAGTGTTGACAAGCCGTAGAAAATGACTGCATCAATCAAGTACTGTTTTGCTACACAGGCATATCTGCCAAATTAATTTACATTTATTGGAATATAAATTTATAGAAATTACAGTGGCCAAAACGTGAGGGATCAATATTATATTGATTATAATATAGAAATGATCCCCCCACTTTGTATCCACATTATAGTTTCTTGTTTATCAAATTCTGATTAGGTATCGCTCTACATCTTCTCTCCCAGCCATCGGTTAAATAATAAGACTTGTATCTCTAAATCATTGTTATGTGAAAAAAAAAAAAAATTCTTACGATATAAAAATATTTTCTGAATTTAAATGCAAAAAATCATTTCATCTGAGTTTTCAATACAGGAATGCTTTGCATGATTCTATCATTCTATGGAATATACAATTCAGCTGAAAGTGGAGATGGTGTCACAGTTAACAACATACCGTTGACGACAGAATAATGTTGCTAAACATTTATTTAAATAAAGGACTTTTTTAAAAACATAAAATGCTTGACAGTTTAGCATTAAAAAATTTTTATGCAATTTTCAAACAAATATTACGTTGGTGCAAAAATAATGACGTTTTTTGACGTTAAAAAATACGTCAAAAACGTCATTATTTTTGCACCAAACTAATAGCTATTTTTCTTTTCATTGTTTTAAAAATGAATCCCGACCTCCACCCCCAGTCAAGGCGATAGTGCCACTAAGTCACAAGGGCTACAGGGAGTGAAAGAGACTGAGGAGAGTTAAAAAGGAACCAGAAACCCACCCCTTACCAGGAAAAAAGGGATAAACCTCTACTCCTGTTCAAAAGACTTATTGAAGGAAAATAAATAAATAATAAATAAAATGCCAAAGTTTAACAGTATAGAGTTAAAGTAGACTTTAGAAGGAACCGGAAATCGAATCCTATGCAAGAAACAGGGGATAAACCTTTACACCAGTTCAAAAACCGGGGAGGAGTGTGAACTGGATGATAGACGTATCTACCTACTTCTATTGAAGAGGAAAATAAATAAATAAATAGTAAATAATATTTCAAAGTTTAAGCAGATACGATAGGAGTATAGAGTTGAAGTAGACTTGAGAAAGAACCGGAAACCCAATCCTAAACAGGAAACGAGGGATAAACGTTTACTCCTGTTCAAAAGACCGGAAGAAATCTTTTTTTTTCTTTTACCGATGGATATTTTAAATAAATTCATTTTGTAATATGAGATCAATTAAGAAATTAAAAAAAAAAGGAAACTGTTTGATTCAAAACACTATTTTATTTCTCCACATATTATGCCGAATATTTTAAAAAACTGAATATGCATTGATGCGTAGGTTTGGGTGTTTCCATTTGATCTCAAGTGCAAAAGGGCACACACTTCAAAAGTTATGAATTTGTTCTTTTGTTTTCGCAAAGAAAACAAAACCTTAATATATGAGAAAGAAAAAAAAAAGAAATAAAGAAAAACAACTGTACTTTAAACTAAGAAGTATATATTGCGACAATAATGTGATAGCCAAGACATACCCCAAAAGCGTACATATTAAATTACACATAAACTCAAATATGCCTGCTTTTAAAAGTATAGATCTGTAGATATATTTCATTGAATGTGTTAGCACATGATAACTAACACATTAAACATTTTATAAGTATCTCCCATCTTTCATCTTTCTTCTTTTATACGCCGTGACCCTTCAGGGCGTAGACGATCATGGCCCTCCACATCTTCCTGTCCCTTGTAGCTCTTAATAAGTTTTGCATTTTTGTTATTTCTCCCAAACCCTGTTTTACAATCCATTTACTCAAGCTCATCAAGTTTTTAGGCGTTTTCTTCTGTTCCTCTTTCCCTCAATCTTGTCCTGTGAATATCAGATTTTCCAAGCCTTCCTTACTTTTTACGTGCTCCAGATTCCAGACTTCAGATTTCAGTGCCCCGCTTTCCTTCCCTGTTTGATTTTAGTATTCCCCACCAGTAAATAGAAAGCTACGGAAATATCACACAGCCCCAACTATATACAAAAAAAGAGGGGCCTGCCTATTAATAAACATGCACCTATTTGCATAAACTTTCCCACGCGCGACAACACTGACGTGTGAATTTCTTTCTCGCGCGTGGTTCGTGTCGCCCTCAGTTTTATCCTTTAACAGGTTCATGAATACAAACGCATTGATTCAAGCGCACACATACAGACGGGTTAATAAACACGGGGAAATACCTGTGTGCGCAAATAAGCATAGAGTGGGTATTTACTTGGTTACGTACGAAGGCAAAAAAAAAAAAAAAAAAAAAAATGGGGCCACACGCATATGTCTATGTGGGTATGATCGAAAATGTCCTCGTTCGATGAAATATTTCGCACGAGAGGGGAACAGGTGCGGGTGTATGTAGGGTCATGCACTCACGCAGGCATTTCCGATTTCATATGAAATAGGAAAACCCATGGACGGGAAACTGGACCGAAGAGAAAAAGTAGTTATACTAACGACGAGGTGCCGCTTAGGATTACTAACCAAGGTTTCTTTTTTTTTTCAGCAATCTGGCTCACAAATTTAATATAGAAGGAATACAATGAAAATACAGTCGATAGTGAAAATCCAACGAAGATTTAAGGAACACATCTGTCTGTCTGTGTCGATCTACTAAGTGTTGATATTCTAAGCATGCGACACAGGGCCGAAAGTATGGTACACTCAGTGAGGATTTGTTCTAGCAACACAAGCTTTTTTATCATTATACCAGGTCGAGGTGCCCTTCTCGATATACAGGGTGTGTGGGGAAAACTCGTTATTTAAAACTGTGCGCTATGGTACAATATAAAACGGCTAGGAATGAGATATTTCGAGAGTCGAAATCGAATTTCAGTCGGTTTCATTACAAGCAGTTACGCGCAAATACACGTGAGAAAAAGTATGAAATCATCTCTATCCTACCGGCTATGTGTTGGATAGCAGGAGAGACTGGGTCATATAGCCTTGGCTGGCAAACTTCTGCGGGAAAATCTTCTGCCTAGTCAATCATTAATCTAGAGAGACATGCTCAGGCAAATGTCTATCACGGATAACACTTATCTGACTGACTAAATAACTTTATTAATCTTTGGTCGATGTTCCTAAAACATGTAATAAGATTGGTTTAGCAAAAACGTAAATAGCATAAATAGATCTATAACTATAGCTCATGGGCAACTTTGTGTCAGTGTACGTAGAACACCTACGGCCACTAAAGTGGATCATCGTAACAAAATGGCGTCGTCTGGCGGAGCTCTGTTCGACAAGGATGAAAACTGAAAACGTAAAGATTTGAATAAAATGCTTTGAGCCACATGCCAAAATAAAGAAATTACGAGGAAGTAGAAAGCAAAGCTAGTTCGAATGACTATGTAGATGAACAAGAAAGCAGGGCGGAGGAATCAATAGACGATCAGAGTTCTTTGGAAGACTCGAAACATCGGGCACTTAGAATAAAAGAACTACATCAAGGTCCCCCTAAATGAGAAATGCTCATTAAATCAAAGAGAGGAGGAGATAATGTAGTAGAAGCTGCAGATCCACTCAGGGCGTGAAACCCAAACGATTCAAGACGATGTAATGGATTGGATTAGCTAATAGGTAATTATCAAAAAGAGAGCTATAACTATAGCTCACGGGCATCTTTGAGTCAGTGTACGTAGAATATCTACAGCTACTGAGTTTGATCATCATAACACATGATTTATTTTGTGTAGTATAATGGTAGAAACACAGTACAGTGGTAAAATTCTACATAGGCACCAGCCTTGTCCGCCAGTGATTGTAATCGGCTGGTTCCTGCATATTTTGCACATTGTCTTCCCAATCTGGATGTTGAAAGCCGAGAGCTTCTGCGGCTATCTACAACAGATTCCCCATTCATCAGCTTGGAATGTTGAATTCACATGGTTTTGACATCTGCTGAAGAACGAGGTCCATGAACACTGTACCAGCACCTTAAATCTTGTACCACGGACTCCCACACAAATTAACGGGATGCGAGCTGAGCATGTTCATGCAGTGTCAGCTGTTGCACCGTCCTCGAAAATCTGAAATACAAACAGAAATTAATAATGAATTTCGCTCAATTTAAAAATCACAAAATATTTTCATTTATGCAAATAGAGGAATATTATCAAAACATATAAGGTGTTACATAGTGGACAACACACACACACACACACATATATATATATATATATATATATATATGGGGGTGTTTATGAATGAATGAAGTGAACTAAATATAGATTACATATCGGCAGAATGATCGGAAAAGGAACTAATACATAAAGTTCATCAAGTTGACATGTCAGTGCGAATGTTTGAAACAGGGATATCCACTTTGAAGTAATAATAATAATAACAATGTATATATATATATATATATATATATATATATATATATATATATATATATATATATATATATAGAGAGAGAGAGAGAGAGAGAGAGAGAGATACTGTCTATTAATTATAATGATCATATTTCAGCAATGTACGAGAAATTTTACGTATTAATATAATTAAGCACGCGCAAGCAGGCGAACTCACCCACGCACAACAAACACACACACACACTCACATCCCGATATATATATATATATATATATATGGAATGGAAATCATATATATATATGTATGGAAAACAAACACACACAAACACACACACATACATATATATATATATATATATATATATATATATATATATATATATATATATATATATATATATATATATATATATATATATATGTGTGTGTGTGTGTGTGTGAGTGTGTGTGTAAAACATATATACATATGTAGGGAAAACCTGAAGAGAAATTAATAACACCTAAACACAAGCCCCTTCAAAATGGCCGGACGCGCTTGGGTAAATGTACAGTTTCTGCACCCCTTTCTCCCACAAATGTATGTACATATATATATATATATATATATATATATATATATATATATAGAATGTCGTTTCCTCACATATGTTACTATGTGATATATATATATATATATATATATATATATATATATATATATATATATATATATATATATATATATATATCACATAGTAACATATGTGAGGAAACGACATTATTTTTGCTCCAAACTAATATATATGTATGTATGAATGTATGTATGTATTGTGTGGGTAGCAAAAGAAAAATAGTAAATTGCTTTAAGCTTTAAATTTTCAACTTTCCCTGTTTAATTTAGTTATTTGTAGGTAAATACAATTTTAGTTTTATAAAGATTTTTCTAGAAGTGATTTATTTCAACATACTGGCCAATTTAATATATATATATATATATATATATATATATATATATATATATATATATATATAATGTATCGGACATCAGTTCTGTTGGTAATAATAATAATAATAATAATAATAATAATAATAATAATAATAATAATAATAAATAAGTGCATATATATATATATATATATATATATATATATATATATATATATATATATATATATATATATATATATATATATATGTATGTATGTATTATAAATTAACTGATTTAGAAATATGGTTCCATCGCTACACAGTAAATAGCCTGTCCCAAAATCAGAAATTAAACACTTTATATAATTGAATTTGAAGTTTTTAGTTTCTGTTTTTGAAACATGGTCATTATTTAATTTATAATATTTATGCTCTGTAAATTTACATTGACCAATGTTTTGCAAAAATAAAAATATCAATAAGGACACCGGATTATATATCTTACTGTTCTTTTTTTTTTACTAAAAAAGCACCCCTGAAGCATGATCAGTGTAAGAGATTTTGTATATTTGTATTAATGACGCTCAAAAAAAAAAAAAAAAAAAAAAAATATATATATATATATATATATATATATATATATATATATATATATATTTGAGCGTCATTAATACAAATATACAAGGTCTCTTACACTGATCATGCTTCAGGGATGCTTTATATATGTATATATATATATATATATATATATATATATATATATGCGCGTGTGTGCGAGTGTGCGATAAAGTTCAAAAGTTGGAATCCAGCCCCAAATTTACCATGGGATGAACTTCTGAGGAGAGTGAAAACTTATTCTTTGAAAACCTTGCAACAAATGTGCTGAAGTTATCTTGGTTAAAAAAGGATATCTTGACGAGAGGAAATTTTAAACCTTAATTCTTTTTTTCGTTTTGTCATAATAAAATTTGTAATAAAAAATAAAGTCTCACTTTTATAACCATGTATAATAATCCGTCATTTATTTTAAGTACAAACAATGACATTTTGGGCCAATTTAAACAAAAAAAAATTACGATGGTTTGACTCAAAATTTTGAAATGTAATGTGTGTGTTTATATATAATAATAATAATAATAATAATAATAATAATAATAAT
>OZ010604.1:28685658-28698158 GCA_963932145.1 Acanthosepion lycidas | reverse complement strand
ATATCGGTGTCAGGAATTTGATATGTCAACATTTTCAGATAAACCGACCAGAGTTTAAACAAGTGATTTTTAAAATATAATAAATATATATATATGTGTGTGTGTGTGTGTGTGTGTGAAAATATATAGAAAATAGGAAAGAACTGGTTAGATAAATAATCCAAAGTTCTTTAGTATTTTTGTTATTATTTTTACAAAATAGTGCTCGACACAAAAGTAGAGCATAAAATAATTCAATTTAAATCAAATAATTATATTGAAGTTTTCGGCTCTTGTTTGAAACATGAGAACTCTTGTGTAGCGTGTTGGTATCATATTTTTAAATAAATAATTATATATATATATATAAATAATTATATATATATATATATATATATATATATATATATATATATATATATATTGTGTGTGTGTGTGAATGAATAAAACTATTCTTAACCTCTGAGGGACGAAACGTGTCAGGTAAAAGTAATTTTTCCTCTTGCCTCTTTTTATTCATTTTATTCCACTAAAGGTACACTCTATCAAAAAGTAATTTCTATCTATCTATCTATCTATCTATCTATCTATCTATATATATATATATATATATATATATATATATATATATATATATATATATATATATATATTCCTGTAATGACTTTCGTTTTTTAGGACTTCATTAGACTAAAATGATGTTTACGTTGATGCAACTACACAAACACACGAAGGAGTGTTGACGTTGCAATTTTAAATTTTTTTAAATTATTTTTTGGTATGTAATCTAGCCAATTTCATTTACACTCAATCCTAAAGAGTGATATACATCACACGAAAACTTTTTCCACTTTTGTCATAGATTTTACAAATTTCCTTTCTCTACGCAGAAAATTGAATTGTCAAGTTCAAATTATAGTCGAAGTCGTTTGCTTTTGGAAAATTATGATTTCAGCTATTCTCCCACAGCTATGGGTTAAATAACAGGACAGACTGGGCGCCCAAGGAGAACGTTGAATTGAAAACCAATATGTTTAGCAACTTTACCTCGTAAAAACTGTATTGTTATGAACACAAGAAAAGCAACAACTAGCATGTTTAATTCATGGCCTATATTCCTCAGGGATTTCGACAGAATTTATGGCTGTCTACTTGTTAAGCGAGCATGACCACTGCTGACAAGTTAAAGTAAGGATTATGATGTTGTATTCGAAATAGACTATCTCCTAGACTAGTTGCACAGGCTTCTCTATTATTTAACCCATAGCTAGTGGAAGAAGATATGGATTTGTACTTTTTCAAAGAGCATTTGCGTGTAAGTGTATGTAACGAAATCGACTTGAATTCGAACTCAGTTCTCTGAGTTCTCCTTTTGACCTATCTATTATACCGTCCGCACACCATCCCTATGTTCATTTGCCCGTGTGTTTGTATGTGTGTATGTGTATGTGTGTGTGTGTGTTGGTCACTATATGTAAATATCTGAAATATTAAACTTATTTCTATGTAAGATTCAATTTCAATTACCTAGGAGTCGACTAATTTTAAGAAATATGACAAATTTAACCAAATCAAATCTAATTCTCTACATGCAAGCCTGGTGGGTCTCTAGCGGTCCGCAAATGGTAACATTGCCGAGACAAACACGCCAGAGGCCCGACAGCGGGCCGCCAGCGGTAGAATCCAGTGACAGGTTGGTGACTTACATGTAGCGTTCCTTCATATATGTTTGTAAAGAATTTCTTTTTTTGTACACAAAAAAAGCAAAAGCCCTTAATTGCTACATAGTGAAATTTTACGACCTTCCAATACATGAGGAAAACAACACAAACCTATTTAGTGAGCTTCGGTCGATGGATGGCGGAACAAGTTTAAGGAGAATTAACGAAAAGACAAAATTTATGAAGAGCTACAAAGGACTGAATATAATTGTATACGTCCTGAAGGAGCAAGGCACATAGCAGAAGAAGAATGAGCTTGAGTAGATGTATGACGGAACAAGGTTTAGGAGATATAAAAAACAAAATTTATTAAGAGCTACAAAGGAAAGAAAAGTGTGGAGAGCCATGAACACCTAAGTTCTGAAGGGACACGATAAACAGAAGAAGAAGAATGAGCTTGAGTAAATGGATGGCGGAACAGGGTTTTGGAGAAATAAAAAAAAATTATTAAGAGCTACGAAGGACTGGAAATTGTGGAGAGCCACGATCGCCTACTTTCTGAGGGGAGACGACTCATAGAAGAAGAAGAAAAAGAAGAATACAAGCGATTTTTTTTTCTATCCCGTGTGTCGACAGACGAAATGAATAGATCCAAAGAAAAAAACTGTCATAAAACAATTAGTTCACAAACAAAATCATTGTCATCTACAAATAGGTTCTTCATTTACACACACATAAACACACACACACACACACACAGAAAGAGAAAGGGAGAAAGAGAAAGAGAGAGGGGCAGAGGCAAGCAAGCATATATCTCTGAACGGAGGAAGGTATGCAATGAATACATGAGTCCGGTTTGAATGGCACGCACACACGCACACAAAGAAGTGTCGGTCACCCCTACCCTCAACAGCCACCACCAGTTGGCGTTGTTTAAGGTGAAGCAGATTAAAAGGCTTACACACAGACACGCATGCGCGCACCCGCGCACACAGGCACACACACACGCACAAACCCACACGTACATATCTAGAGAGAGATAGAAAGGGAAGAACACATAGAGCCACAAAACATAATTCGGTAAACACATATTTTTAACTCTAAAAAATACAACCTATTTAAACATAGACATGTATCGATATATTCACCAGCAAAAACACACCCACCCACACGTGCATATGTGTGTGAATGTGTATTTGTTGTCGAATACGTACATATATGACTATGTATAAATACAGTATCTATATTAAAAATAAATCCTTTATATATATATATATATATATATATATATATATATATATATATATATATATGTAAATCCAGTATAGGAGAAGAACAAATGGAGTATAATTTAGTTTTTGAAAAGGGCTCAATAAAGAGTAGAGTTTTATATTATTTATTATATGAGATTAAAACAAAAACATATTAAAATCGCTACATAATAGCTTTCGTGTTTTTGCACTAACTTGTGCCTCTTCAGGTGATGGTAAATGACTTATTTATTTACCATCGCCTGAAGAGGGACAACTTAGATCCAAAACACGAATGCTATTGAGTAGCGATTTTTAATAAAATAGGGTGTCCATAAAAACTCTTTACTATTTAAAAACATTATTACAAAAGCAAATGAACTGACACATCTGGGAAAATTGTTCCGAAATGTGGAGTAGATATTAAAGATTTTTTTTTTTTTTAAACTAATTTAATCCACCTCAATATGGGCCCCATCAAGATGGTACTCAATTTACAATGTTTACCGTAGCATAGCCTCATCAATGGCGGCAATAGCATCAGTGATCTTTTGTTTTGATCAGCGATGTCCCGTATCTTTGTTCAATACACGATGTCTTTAACATAAACCCACAAAAAGGAGTCCAGGGAAGTGATATCGAGGTGACCAGAGAATTGTGCCATCCCTTCCAATCCACCGGTCTGAAAATGTTAGGGGGGTCAGTTAACAGGACCTCTTTGATCAACAGAATAGCTAAAATACACAAATACAATCTGATTAAAACTTTGATAACTACTGAGTCCTAAGAAAAAAATCGGATTAAGATACCCCCACCTCTGTTGTCTTTGTAATATAAATTTTAAATTGTAAAGATATTTTATGGACACCCAATATATATTTACACACACACACACACACACACACACACACACACACACACACACACACACACAAATATATATATATATATATATATATTCCTAAATTTTCGCTTGAGGATGAAACAGGGCCTGTTACCTTAATTCAATTTAATTTTAATAATTATATTGATGGTTTCGGCTCTCGTTTTTTAAACATGAGAACTCTTATGTAGCGAAGGAATCATATTTTTAAAAAAATAATTATAATATATATATATATATATATATATATATATATATATATATATATATATATACGCACAAAGAAGTAATAGATTTATTTTTAATCCAACATTCGGGAAATACGCAAGCCGATAGATGTAATAAACACCGTTTAAAATAAAATGGGGCGTTTATTTACAATAAGTATGAAGTAATAAAAACCGCTTTATATATAGGCAAGCATATTTTACTAAGTTCAACCGAAAAGGTATGAATTTAATTTTCTGCAGTATTTTTTGATATGTTCGAATAAGATCAGGTTGGAAATTGTGGATATATATATATATATATATATATATATATATATATATATATATATATATATATATATAATAGCTGTCTATCTATCTATCTCTATATATATATATTTTTTCTTCTCCTAGACCGGCTATAGTACCCATTCTGTTCAGCTATTTACCCAAAGCTGGGTGGAGAAAGGCATTCATACCTTTCTCAAGGGTATTAGCACGTAAGTGAATGTAATGGATTCGATTGGAATTCGAACTCGGCTCTCCGATTTCTCAATCCAAACCGCTATTCATTAATCCACCTTGCCTCTTCTATATCTATATATATATGTGTATGTGTGTGTGTATGTATGTATTTTTTTAACATTATTTACATTCATATTTCCTACTTCTATATGACATCATTTTTATTTTCGTATGTCTCTTATATTAATTTGCTTCTACTTCTCCATAACCGACAACCTATTTTTTTTCAATTTTTTCTGTATTTTCATTCATGTTTAAGTGTTTAAACTTACTTTTTGCAAATATATGAATATGTATTTAAATATTAGTTTCTTTATAACAATAATATCAGGAGAAAAAAACGTGTTCCCCATTTTATACCCAGTCGATCCTCATATTAATCATATTTTCTCCTTTCTTTCAAAGATATTCTATTAAGTTCTAAATGGCTTTATGCTTTCTCATGTCAGTATTAATTATATATTTCTAGTGACTGTTGTAATCTGGAGAGGTACCCTTTTTACCTTCCAACTTTGTAAACATGTTCCAAAAGACTGCCATTATCATAACAGACACGCCAATTATTCGTCATCACTGCAAGGGTGATAGCGTTAGTGATTAAAACGGTACAGATATTACAATCAAACTCCGGTTTTCTTATAATGTTTTCTCTTTTTTTAATTAATGTTCATCCAATAAAATAGCTTGAGAGCCACTCAAGTTAGAGGGTTACTATGTGGTGTTGTATTAGCGTTAAAAAGGGTACCGAGTAAAGTTCCTGGGGCCATGCAGGAAAAAAAACGGCCAATTCTAGACTTGAACTTGTCAAGATTCTATTAGTGAATAATATTCCAGAGTTCAGTCGTGTGTAGTAAGATAAGTGTGTGTGTATGGGTATGTACGTTCATTGGGTATCCGTTTTGCATTCGATAACGTGAGCACTTATAACCCACATTTATTTCATTTTAAGAAATAAAAAAACGTATAATGATCTCTTGATTTTTTCGAGTGTTTATCGCTTCCTCAGAAATGAGGGAAGAAAAGAGAACAATACAAATTATTTAATTTAGATTAATTTAAATTTCATTTAAATAAAATTTAAATTAAAAAAAAAATGTAAATAAACAAACAAAATAAAATTCAGAATTTTTGTCTACAACAAAGTGAACTCTTCGCAATAATTTGGCTAATAATTTATTTAAAAACATTAATAAAAAACCAAAACCGTGGGAACCTATCAAAAAATTATCGAAACTCAACAAAATGATTAAAATGGCAAAATTTCATAAAATAACTAATTTTGAATCTGATTTAAATTATCATTATACTTTAATAATTCCACGAGGAAATTAATTCTATAAAAAATTTTCTTGGTAATTAATATTTACATAAAAAAAATAATATTCATTGGTTTATCGATATTTCAATAAATAAACAACAGAATAACACGCGTTTTTATTGGTTAAAAATCAATTTCCTTAATTATATTTTTCGAAATTAAATTAACAATTTTGTTTCGATTTTCCTTTCTTCGAAATAATTTTCTTTTAAGTTTGTTAATAAAACTCAAAATAAAAGTTGTTTTGCGTATATATAAGCGGAAGCCACTTTTATAGGCCACATTTTATAGGCCACATTTTATAGGCCACAATTTATTATCGCTTTTTTTACTTCATATTATAAGCGACATTTCATTATTGAGTTTTTATTTCTATTTATTTTCCCCTTATTACAATTACAGGCAAATGCATAAAAAAAGCATATCGCATATACACACGCTAGCAGACAGCAGCGCGCGTAGCGTTTGTGTCGTCTGGGGCGGTCAAAAAATCGCCACTCTAAAAAACATTCCCAAACTGGACAAGATCTACAAAATTAGGGTCACTTATTATTTTTTTTAATGGCAAAATGAAATGGTAGCACCAACAAGAACAACGGTATGAGAAAAAAAGAAACTTTTAAAACATGAAGAAAAACTATTAAGTAAATAAAACTTTTAGTATTCAATATTATTAGATTAAAAATATAGAGGACATAAAAAAATATCTAAAAGTCTAAATCACTGAAGAAAATTAAATTTCTCTAATAGAAGTATACACAAAAAAATTAAAAACATATAAAATATTTTAATCAATCAATCAATCAAAAACTCAATCTATCTATCTATCTATCTATCTATCTATCTATCTATCTATCTATCTATATATATATATATATATATATATATATATATATATATATGTGTGTGTGTGTGTGTGTGTGAGTGTGTGTGTATGTATTGTATATTTTAGCAGCAAATATTAATTTATACATGTTTCATTGAATAGGTAAGACAGTTTGAAAATAATAAACATATATTTTCCTTTACAGTCAATGAAACACACACACATACAGACATATATATATATATATATATATATATATATATATATATATATATATATATATATATATATATATGATGGGTGCATTTAGGTAGGAATTTATAATTTATGCAGGTTCGTTGTAAAAGCACAACGAAGTACTTTGTTAAGGAGATTTTTTTAATTTTTCACACCATTGTAATTTTTTCCTATATTTATTTCTAGCCAGTCACAGTGATAGATACATACATATATATATACACAGACATATATATATATATATATATATATATATATATATATATATATATATATATATATATATATATATATATATATATATACGCACTTCTATTTATATGTAAAATGCAGATGAAAAGACTTGCTATTGTCATACGTACGGCCGATAAAACGGAAAATGAATTTAAGTTTTGGTATAGATTTTATTATCATTAAGGCAGGCGAGCGATAAAATAACTTCTGCTTCAAAGAAATTTAATTCACTAAAGAAAACACATCTGGAGATATTTCAGAATAAATCACAACAGAAAAAACATTTTCGAATATTCACTCTTTGTGTGTGTCTACGAAATTACAAGCACAATTATCTCTCACATCGTCTGACGATAGAAGAGTGTGAACATTAAGATGTAAAAACTTGCAATTCTATAAAATTCAAACGAAGATAGATATGGCTAATCCACACTTGAATTCATGGGATTCGAAGGAAACATCTCTGATAAAGTAAACGGAAATATATTTATTCATCATGTGATAAATAAATATGTAAGCATGTAGAGATATTTAAAAATTTACTACAAGAAGAATATTGTCCTTAAGGGTTGTTAACATAATTTGAGAGTTGTACCTTCCGACATTTATCAGGTGTCTGTTCATATCTATCTATCTATCTATATACATATATATATATATATATATATATATATATATTTATAAAGGAATGTGATAGTTGACCTGATATACATGCTCACACACATACACAGGCATTAGTTGAGTAGCAACTTATTTAAACATATTTCATATTCATTTTTTCTAGGATTCATCCATTTTCAGTAAAAGGTTGATAAAAATACAGCCTATGGAAAACTGACATATTCTGAAATATAAAATATTCAAATATATTGATATTATTTTAATCGATATAATACCGGATCTTCTCATACATACATACATACATACATGCACACACACAAGTATATATATATATATATATATATATATATATATATATATATATATATATATATATATATATATATATATATATATATATATATCATACAAAATTTGCACAACTCCAAGTTTCATGTGAAAGGAATTTTCATTTTCTGGAATTATTATATTTATTTTTAATTTTAATAAAATTAACAATTCCAGCACTTGAAAAATTCTTCGGCGTGTAACTCGGTGTTGTGTTATTAATGCCAGCTATTATATATATACGTATACATAAATATGTATGTATATATATATATATATATATATATATATATATATATATATATATATATATATATATATATATATATATATATATATATATATATATATATATATATATATATATTAGTGTTGTGTTTTTAATGCCAACTATTATATATATACGTATACATATATATATATATATATATATGTATATATATGTATATATATGTATATATATATATATATATATATATATATATACGTATACATATATATATATATATATATAAATATATATATATATAGTGTTCTGTTATTAATGCCAGCTATTATATATATACCTATACATATATATATATATATATATATATATAGTGTTGTGTTATTAATGCCAGCTATTATATATATATACGTATATATATATATATATATATATATATATATATATATATATATATATATGTATATATTGCGTGTGTGTGTATTTGAGAAATAATACTTTTTTCATACAAGATTCTTTGAACTAGAATGACAAAGATATAGGCTTGTCATTATATTTTTCCTCGAAGCCAACTACAAGTGTTTTCATTTCTGATTTAAAGATTGTCCAAAATGTTCTATTAGTATATTAAATGACGGTAGACCTTGTAAATGTGTATGTATATAGACGTATTCTTTAATTGGGAGGAGTATGGACATTACGACGTGACAATGATTTACATACATAGATTGAAAATAAACAAAATTGCATATTGATTGAATCCTGTTTATATTTTATTTACACTTTCAAAATTATGTGTTGTTGTTTTCGTTTAAGATGTAAAATCATCCGTTAAAATAAATTAACAACAATTACAAAAGTCCACATGCAAATGTTTAAGGAAGTGCCGGAAAGTGTTTCGGACAACAGACATTAACGACATTTTTTCCTCTCCCAGACACTCACCAAACAAAAAAAAAAAAAATTAAGAATACAAAAGAATGCCTCAATTAAAAATTCCGTTGTCTGTTATATATAATGAAACCTTTATCCATCACCATCTATCTATCTATCTATCTATCTATCTATCTATATATATATATATATATATATATATATATATATATATATATATATATATGTGTATGTATACATTCAGCAAAACAACACCCGTAGCTGTATACTAGAATGATACTCAGAAAAGTGATTCTCATACGGTAATAATAGAAAATCATAAATATATATATATATATATATATATATATATATATATATATATATTCTGGTGTACATATGACTGGCGACGAATATCAGGTTCGTGCAAACTAATGCATACAGTAAATGAATTCTGATTACATATATACGTTTGTAGTGCAAACATATATATATATATATATATATATATATATATATATATATATATATATATATATATATATATATATTTGAGTAGGTGGTCTGTTTTTATTTATTTGTTATTGAATTATTTCAAACAAACGGGCTGCATATTTCGAGAAATATTTTTAGAAAAAAATATGGGCCCTCAACTAGGATTCGAAACTGCATGCCCTAGGGGTAAAAAAATCACTATTCCACCTTTTTTTGATAAGGAAGTTCTTCGTGGCCGAGATATCAAAGCACATCAGATCACATAACGATTTCCCCCAGTGGACACATCATTTTTCTAACAAAATTTCTCGAAAATATACAGTGCCGATAAATGAAAATCGGATAAATAAAAAAGTAACATCTACTGAAATATGAGTAATCATTAAAAAATAACGTTTGAACAAATAAATGATATATATATGTATATATATATATATATATATATATATATATATATATATATATATATATATATATATATATATATACAAAATTCAAGTTTGCATATGACTCTTGCACGCAGTAAATGAATTCTGCTTACTACACAGCGACTGCGTTTGTTCTTGAAAATGACTGAGCCTTTGGAATGATCAGGGAGCCCCCCGCCAAAAAAATAAAAAAATAAAATAAAATAATAATTAAAACTGTAAATTTGGTACAGTTTATTTAATTATTCGAATTTTTGTTACCGTTATTTGAAACAATAGCAAATGATAGGTATTTAGTAGCTTAAAATAGAACAAAAACACAAATATTCGACGTGGTGTTCAAACTGAAGAACGCTGGCAAAATTTCAATCTACAAGTTGGATATTCTTTTTCACACAGAACAGTCACCTCGGGTTGAAAATGCGTTATCTTGGAAAAATAAAGGATTAAAAATATTATATGATATTAATTTTTTAGGTCATTCATATAGTAAAATATATAGGTAATTCTCTTTATATATTACTTAATTTTTCGTCCTATAGTAAATTTAAAATTCTCTTTTTTTTTGTAGGACACAGTTTATGTACAATTTCGATCCCAATATATTATTCGAAAATTGTAAAAATAGAATGAAAGATGAAAACAACATTGTTCGTTCCTTTTAAACCTGTTGGCAGGAATATTTGCTGACTGAATATAATTAAATATAAAATAAACTCAAATACAAACATGCATCTATCTATCTATCTATCTATATCTATCTATCTATCTATCTATCTATCTATATATATATATATATATATATATATATATATATATATATATATATATGTATATATATATATATATATTATGTAATCTTTTAATAGCTATATGCGTCTGGTGTGAAAATAACCGGATAGTAGAATTTCCAAATAAAAATATATTTAAACAAACAGTCAGGTAAAAATTTCAGTAAAAATAGAAAAGACTAAAAACATCGATGTGGGTTGAAAAAAATAAAAATCACTCAAAACCGGGATGCCAAGCGAAAAGAAAAAAAACACATAAATTAAGAAAAAAGTAAAAGTGATCAATGCATTTTGTAGATGAAAATTATAAAAAAAATTTAGTGCGCCAGAACGTACCTACCAAAGGTTTCACTAAACGGATCTTCAGGGCGTATATATATATATATATATATATATATATATATATATATATATATATATAGAGAGAGAGAGAGAGAGAGAGAGAGACAGATATATACCTGTTTTTTTCAACATTTGAATATAATTTTAATATGGATATGTATTTTAATAATGTCTCCTTTTATTCATTATTCATATATATATATATATATATATATATATATATATATATATATATATATACGTATGTAATATATTATATGTGTGTGTATATATATATATATATATATATATATATATATATATATATATATATAATATATGTATATAAATTGCGAACTTTTTAATCAGTTTTATTTCTAGGATCTACATGCATTATATGCTAAGGGACTTGTTAACTTTACTACATATATATGTACATTTTGAACAATAAAAAATATTAAAAAATTAAAATCTTCGGATATATATATATATATATATATAAAATCTTCAGATATATATATATATATATATATATATATATATATATATATATATATATTGCTATATACTATAATATATCCTTATTAACTATTATATTTACACCTAGGCTGAGATAGATAGATAGATATTATACCTGCCCATACAAACCCTTTCTTTCACAAAATTGGTTTATTTCGCAAAACCTAACCAAATAGCTGTTGTTAAACTAAACATATGATGAACTCACATATTTAAACACACGCTCGTTTGCCATATCGTAAAACACAGCGAATAAAAATACGCCCAGTTCGTAGACACAATTTGAAAAAAAATGCCAAAAATAGGTTGTGAATGTAAAACTAAACAAGGTCGAAACAAAGTTTTTAAGCCATGAGTCAGGAGGTTAATAAATTCAATTGCCACAGAGATGGACTTGATTGTTGAACTATTCTCTTGGCTAAAGGCAAACCCCAGTGCGTACATACCAACCACGTCAATGTGAGAGAAGAAATAATTTTAGTTAAAAACGTCACTGCTTCAATATATCTCAGCTTAGCACGAAATTGACGTACTGCAATATTTGCTGATAGAATTTAAAGTAGTCACATGTTGGACGGGAAAAAATAAGGGCTTCCAGTAGCGAATTGAATTCTGTATGACTGGATTGTGTTACAACATATGAAAACTTTCAAGCGAAAGAGACAATTAAAATCATATTAAAAGCTGCTAAAAATCCCATCTTCAAAATCGAATTAGTCTAATTAATAATTTTCAAGCCAGTGAGAAATTAAAAGAGTTTATATACTAGGTGTTGTA
>OZ010604.1:28648158-28675658 GCA_963932145.1 Acanthosepion lycidas | reverse complement strand
ATAATTTGAATTTGTATGTGTGTGTGTGTATAAACGTGACGATTTTTTGTAAATACGGTCATCCATACATGATATTATCAGAAAATCAGTATGTTAACTATAACAAATTTAAAGCCAGATTACCTAAACTTCTATAAATCATCAGTTACTTTAAGATTATTAGGTAGTTAAAAACTAATATAAAAAAAGTCGCTCACGTTATACTAGTCAAGTAATTTTTATAAATTATGTCACCCGTAGAAAAAATTAGTTAAATTTCCGTCTCTCAATAGTGATGTCAGGCTAGAGCTATCAATAAAGATGTCAACACCTGATAAAAAAGCATTTTCACCTGGATTTTAAGCTGCGTCCCTCTAGGCAGAGGTAAATGACGGAGCTACTGAAAACATAGCCAACCAAAAAAGGCTGAATAGAGCCTTTCTTAATTCTCAGCAGGAGATTTTTCGAATATTCAGGCCGGCAGACAGAAATAAATTAATATATTCTTTAATAATTAATTGTTTGTTTTTGGGTTGTTTTTAGCGGCACATCGACACCTTATGTGTCATTTAATGCTGACATTTAATTTTCTTGGGAGAATTAATAATTTCTTTGACAAAAATTTATTGCTGGTATTTTTAATATAAACTTCTATTTTTACACCTTCATAATATTTTGATCCCAGTTTGGAAGTTAACTATTTCGCCATAGCTGGGACCCTAACAGGTGCTACAACCCCGTGAACCTGGCAACAATAGGAATTAAGAGGTGGTTCTACGCTCCTCAAAAACTCCCGATCAAAGGCTTTGCTCTAAGATGTAGTTGATCGTCATTACACAGGACGTTTAATAATTAAACTAAAACAACCTTTAAAGTGATTAAACCTGTTGGATCAATAAATAAAAATACATCATAATCATGCCCAAGGGTATGATGAGGTGGAAAGATCCGAATTCAGAAGGCACACTGAATCTCCTCCACAATGGTCTATCAATGGCAGTCATCAGCAATTCTGGTACAGTTATACCAGGCCATTGTTTGACGTTGTTCAAACAGTTTTTGGCGTCTTCTACGTCCACCTTCAACAGTGCCCTGCAGGATTGTCTTGCACTGGGTGTCGTGCTTTGTAACGTCCCAAACCCATCCTATTTTCTTCTTTTGTCAGTGGCCAAAGAAGTTCTTGGTGGCCCACAAAACCTTTTCCGCACAAACGCACTGGTTTTATGAACAAAATAAAACTGCGCTACTTCACACACACATACATACATACATATATATATATACATATATATATATATATATATATATATATATATATATATATATATATATATATATATATAATTCGTTTTGTTTCAATTAATTTGATTTAAAAGTGTGTGTGTATATATATATATATATATATATATATATATATATATATATATATATATATATATATATATATATATATGAAAATATATAGAAAATAGGAAAGTACTGGTTAGGTAAATAATCCAAAGTTCTTTAGTATTTTTGTTATTATTTAAAAAAAAAAGCTCGATACAAAGTAGAGCATAAATATAATTATTTATTTAAAAATATGATTCCAAAAATATAATTATTTATTTAAAATTATGATTCCAAAAATTTCGCTTGAAGATGTAACAGAGCTTACTTTAATTCAATTTAATTCAAATAATTATATTGAAGTTTTCGGCTCTTGTTTTGAAACATGAGAACTCTTATGCAGCGTGTTGGAATCATATTTATAAATAAATAAATAATTATATATATATATATATATATATATATATATATATATATCGCAGGCAACAGCTGTAGGACAACAAATGCACAGTCGAGATAATAGTGTCTGAACCTGATAAAAATCTGATGCAGTCAAGGATGACGCAATATTTTTCAAGGCCAAAAAATCTTCATCATACCCCACTGCAAATGAGCTTACCTGAGGAAAAATAGAAATCGATTACACTCTGTCAATTAAAAATAAAATAAAATAGACAAATTATTTTAAGACATTTTTATAGATACACATATTTACGTAAATGCTCTGTTTGTAATAAACAGTATTAATAACATTTCCCGGCCTGAATGTCCGAGAAATTTTCATAGAAAATATTCGTCCTCCGACAGGAATCGAACCAGTATCCTATACGGAACGTCGTATAGCCTGACGTGCCTCAACCGATTGAGCCACAGAGGATCGTTCGTTTAGCATGGTCGATTTTACTGCTTTTAAGCTACAATCTTCAATGAATCTCTCACGTACATTCATATCTACTCAATGCGTATCCAAATGTAAACAAATGACGTCATGAAATGGACAAAGTCCGACAATTATTTTAAGACATTATAGATACAAATAATTGTCGGGCTTTGTCCATATATATGTATCGGTAGTGAGCTGCTGATGAGTCCCAGAGTCCCAAAATAGGACGAAACGGCCGTCCAGTACTTCCTGCTTCTAGGCTCGATGAATTACTATAATAATGATTTGCCTAAATCTCATATATATATATATATATATATATATATATATATATATATATATATATATATATATATATATATATATATATATTACGTTATTTATACTTATATACAACAAAACTTCACCGAGGTTAAAATGGGATATATTAGAGACCCAGTTGCCTAAGGGAGAGAACTAGGACTAATCCCTGGGGACTTAGTGAGAATTCCCTTTAGAGTTGTATGTCTTTGAAGAAAAAATTGTCCTGGTTGCCATCTACGCGTTGTATTCCCACATTAATTTCGGTCTTTTACCAAATTCTATTCGAATGACCGAGTGGATCAATATTTAATTAATTACAAATTTATATGTACCTAACACTCCCCCGCCCCGCCTCAGTTTAAAAAAAAATAAAATTTGATCAGCTGCAGGCGTTTTCACCAGGAAATATATTTCCTATTATATTAAATGAGTGAAGTGTAAGGTTAATCACAGGCGTATGAAGTGTTCCAAGAAATATATAAGCTTATAAATTCTACCGTTCTATTGAATATGGCAGCCACATCAGGTCGGTCGTTTCTGCTATGCATTTGCATTAATTGTTTTATTGGTTCGTTTTCATTCCGTTGAAACACCGGTTACCATACGATCACCAAAGTTAAGCAACGTCGTGCCTGGTCAATTCCTCTTGGAAATACCAGGAGGGTGTGTAAGCTTGGATGTGCGGGTGGTATAATAGATAATAATTGTTCGTAATTGTTAATCGGACAGCCGTGTTCCAATTCCCGTTGGGTTTGTTATATTCACTTACGAAATACCCTTGGTAAAACTATGGATCCATAGCTTCTCCGCCAAATCAATAAATATTATTAACCACCAACATACACAGACCAACTTAAATTTAAAAATAAAACTGTCTAGCTCTAAATAACCCGTAAAGGATTGATGAGCTGTAAAAAAAAAAAATCAATTAAAAACAAAAAAATCTTATCTAAAATATATATTCGGGTTTTAAATAAACCACAAAGCCGTAAAAAATAGAATCAATTAATAAAAACAAATCTTATCATCTAAAACATATTTTCTGGCTTTAAATAACCTGCAAATGGTTGATAAAACTTAAAAAATGAAACAATCTATTGAACTTCTCCCTTGTGGGAATCTCTTTGGGTATCTTGCATTCCAGTCAACTTTGATCTTCAAAATATTAAAGGCAATTTAAAGGTATTCTTAATTATCTTATCTTCTTAATTCCTGTTCTTTTATTGTTCTGTCGCATTAAAATGTTTTTTTTATCATATTCTCTAACACTCATTAACTGCACTTGTGTCATAGTAGCTTTATTGCTTTGCTTGGAGTGATATGGTAAAAAAAAGCATTTTTCTGACGCAGATGAATATTTAAGATTCATTAAACAAGCTTGTGACCTATTCAATTCTGTGTGGGCGTGCTGAAACATTCTTATCTATTTATTTATGTATATAAGTACGCGTGTCTAATGACATTGCAAATGCTCTTTCATTCTTTAGATTACCAATTCAATGAGGATTTCCGTTTGTAATTCAGGTATTTTTTGCGTTATCTACAAACAAAGAAGTATTACCTATAGCTTTGATGACAAATCACAAAACAGTCATGAAATAAAATGTTGAATTATATAAACATTTAAATAAACATATATTTTATGACGAAAACAAATTCGATCAGTTAACAGTATCGCTATATATATATATATATATATATATATATATATATATATATATATATATATATATATATATAGGTTCTACATTCACTTGATAAGACACCAGAATTGTTGAAATAAAATGGCAAAATGGCTATTTTGTAGGAATTTTATAACATATTTATGTTATAATTTTCGAATATATATATATATATATATATATATATATATATTCATAGAAACAAATCTTATAATCTAAAATTTAGTTTCTGGCGTTAAATAACCTGCAAAGTGTTGATAAACTATAAAAAATGAATCAATCACATAAACTTCTCCTTTGTAGGACCCAGACAAACCTCTCACCAAAGGACTAATAGAGCGGAGAGTGGGCCGTTAAAGCCGATAGTGCTACATGAGAAGGGATTATTTTTGTGCTATAAAACCACTATAGTAAATACCAGTAGCTATGATCGTAATGTAAATATTATAAACATGTATATATGCCATAAATATATACTGTACTGTATATATACAGCATACCGTATACATATAATCATGTATGCATATATATATATATATAGTATACACACATACAGACACAGACATATATATATATATATATATATATATATATATTATAAATTAACTGATTTAAAATGTTTTTCGCTACACAGTAATAACCGTGTTTCAAAAATGGAAGCTAAAAACTTTAAATTTAATTATATAATTAAATTAAAAGCATTAGTTCCGTTTCATCTTCAAGCGAATATTGGAATAAATTATTTTTAAATTTACTGTATTTTAACGCACATATAAATCCATAATTTACTGTTTCCAAGGACACAGAGAAATCCACTCATTCAGACAGGTGCAGTAGCGTGTTCATTTTTATTGACTACTGTTGTATCAATTATGAGTTACGTTCGAAAAAGAGCATTTCGTCTGGGTTTTTATTATCATTATTAACGACAAAAAGTTTGTCGGCATTTCTTTCTTACTTGTATATACTTAAAGATTCTTTCTAGGGGTGTTTAAAGGTTTAGAATACGTTTTATTTAACTACAATTTTAAAATATTTTTTACTCTTAATTACTAATAGACTATATTTCTTTTTAAAAGCAAGTAAATGTAATAGAATTAATTACATTATTTAAATTTATTTTTTCATATCAAATATAAGTATGTATATTACCAGCTTCCATTTTTTAATTTTATTTTTAAATATTATTTAAGGAAAAGATTTGAAAATGAAGGCAAATATATCTATTTCATTTCTCTGATTAAGTAAATTTTTATTTTTTATAAACTTAGTAATATATAGTTTCTCATGTATGCACAAAGGACATGGGTCATTTAATGATCTACATATTCCAAATTTTCTTATTAATTTCCATTTTACTCTAGGTGTTTTATTAGATTCTTTTAAGCGCCAGAAATACTTTGAAAGCGATGTCTGATTTCTATATTTATTTATCCTAAATGAAGTTTGATGTTGATTGAACCACTTTTTGAACTCATGGCTTCTGCAACCTATATAGATTTTTATTTTTTCGGGATTCTCAATAGATGAGATATTGCATTGGTATACAAACGATTCCATGTGACATTTATTTTGTACAGGGCAATTTTGAGGGTTTCTACAGTTATATAATTTTTGCTTATTTTCATCTCTTTTTATTTTTATTTTTACATTGTCTAAATTTCTTTGGTTTATTGAAGATATTAGCATTATGTTTCTTAATAATTTTTTCTAAGTTTTCAGTACAGCTGTAACTTAATTTTAGTGTATTTTTATTGAAAATAGTACTTAGGGGTCTGTGGAAGAAGTTTTATAAAATCAAACCCAATGATATTAATTTTGGGATGTATGAAGAATGAAATACTGATTTTAAATAAAAAGAGGAATAAAAAGGTGTTTAAAAATAACTTTAAAATATAGAGATAAAAGGATTAATAGAGTAGGGGAAAGTTTCTAAATTATAAATATAGTGTAAAGAGGTGTAGAGCGGGGAAATATAAAAATTGGAATTAGTTATACTTTCGACACACACACACACACACACACACACACACACACACATATATATATATATGCGTGTGTGTGTGTATATATATATATATTATGTATATGTATGCTATGTATATATATATATATATATATATATATATATATATATATATATATCAATAAAGGTGCAATTAATTTACAAATTCATGAATTATTCATACATAAAAAAAATACAAAGGTTAATGATTAAATGGCGAGAAATCCATCTTCGCGAACAATTCAATAATATACAAAAACCCCGAATCTGTTTATGAATGAAAAGATCCTGTTTTATAAATTTCTGTTGCATTAGATCTTTTTATTTTACAAGCTTTCGTCTGTTCCTACAGACATCCTCAGGTATGAAATAGATTGTGTTCTTGTTTATACTCTCAGTAATAAGTGGACAAACGAAAACAAGGTTGTAATCCGAAAAATGCTATGAAAAATGTGTGTTATTGTTTTGGAACGTGCAGTCGCAACGCTGAGTTTGAATTTAAGTTCTGCGTTTATGTACAAATGTAGTGATAAGAGAATTCTTTTTTACTCGTAAATTTTCCGTCAAAGTGGCATGAACTATATTGTTCAATAATTACAGTAATGTCGCAGTTATTATCCGAAAGTTGGATCATTAACGTTTGTATTTGTTTTATGCATGAATAATTCATGAATATATATATATATATATATATATATATATATATATATATATATATATATATATTATATGTAGTATACACTGTATATGCTGTATATTAGTTAGTTATGTGCCATGCGTGATACACTCTTAAGCGATCATGTATCTTTCGACAAGGCAGATCTTTTCCCACAGTAGGTTGGCATTTCTTTCTGCGATAGACCAGTTGCCATCCAAGGCTATAGAACCCGGTTTGTCCTGCTATTTACCCATACCTGGCAGGAGAAGAGGATTCATAACTTTCCCAAGGATATTAGCACGTACGTGAATGTAATGGATTCTATTGGAATTCGAAATCGACTCTCCGATTACTCAACATAGTAATAAAAAAGATACAATTACGAAGAATAGCTTTAATAGCACTCTCTTTGAAAGGGAATAATATTAATCTATACATTTAAAAAATACAATAATATTATTTTTATTATGAATATTAAAATGTACACTACAAATTGTTAAGATTTATATACTTTTTGTGTATGTTGAAGAAGAGAGTTTTTTTTCTGCTGCGATCATATCGGGGGACTTTAGATTAGTTTATTATTCTGAGTCAGAGAAGCTAGGATATTCTCTTAAGCACTACTGGTATCTATTACCGGTATTTGCTCAGTGCTGGTGTTTGGGGTACTCTTACTAGGTGTTGGGGAAACGGTTGGGGTATTCTTGAGCTTAACAAATGAATCCAACTTTAATTGTTTTCCATACTTATACTATTCACGAATTATTAATTAATTTAATGTGCACAGGTTTTGATAATAAGCTTAAATGGAAGGATTATCTGTTGTATCAACGAATTCTAAGAAAGGTCAATGGAATCTTGTACATAAGACATTTTTGGTTTACACCAGTGTTTTTCAAATAGTGCGCCTGGGCGCACTGGTACGCCCTGGGAGATGTATAGGTGCGCCCTGGCATTCCAGAGAAATATGCGTCCAGATATAAGAAATAGATGTACTTCATTATATTGCAGTACCTGTCTCGTTCATAGTTATGTGAATTAGGCTTTTCCGCTTTCACCACAATTAAGTACAAAAAAGAGAGGAAGTCTTCAATGTGTTGAGAAAATGAGAGTTTACCTATCAAATATACGCCCAAACATTGAAGAAAACACATCAGGATCATATTTCTCATAAATCCAAGAATGGATAAACTTTAGGCATGTTTATTTTATATTTTTTTCTTTTCTGCAATATTTGACTTCATTATAAAATATTTTTTCGAAAATTGTATATAGTGCGCCTATAATAGGCGCACTATATACAATTTTCGAAAAAAATATTTTATTGGTAGGATTTCAAGTGCGCCCCGACTTCAGAAAGACTGAGAACTATTGATTTACACCATACTCCTCGCACAATTTTGCGACCGAAACTCCAGGCTCTAACTTCTTAAAAAGCTCTAATTTTAACTGATACTTAGGTTTGTACGTTTCCTTTTGTACTTACCTTCTGCTTCGATACCATAATGATGGCAAAACAATTAATATAGTAATCAAACTATCAAAATAATAGCGTTCTCACAGCTAATTTCTCACACATGCACTAATGTAACGTGCTGTATATACTGTACACCCGTTTTTGTTTACAATCAAAAGGCCCGCCACCGCCGCCAGGCGGTCACTTTGAGAACTAAGACGACTCGTTCTGCTAAGCCCGGAAATTTTGAAATACATCGCTGACAATTTGGAAGTATTTTCCTGCAGATGTTTTTAATTTTGCCTGTAGATTATATCCCTTGCATCCGAAGTCCGCTGATTGGGGTCCGTAGATGAAAGTTGTGTGTGTGTATATATATATATATATAAATATATATATATATATATATATATATATATGTGTGTGTGTGTGTGTGTGTGTGTGTGTGTGTGTGTGTTTAGGTAGCAATACTTGTTTTTAACATGTCTGTTTAAAAATATCGAATAGTTTTATCAATTTTTATTGCATCATATCAAAAATTATATATATATATATATATATATATATATATATATATATATATATATATATATATATATATGTATCCTTGTGCAGGTATGCAGAAAATAGAAAAGAACACGTTGGGTGCATAATCCGGGGTTCCTTAGTATTTTTTTTTATTTTTAAGAAGACAGTGCTCCATACAGAAGTAGAGCTTATATTATAATAATATTTTTTGTTTAAAAATATGATTCTTTCGCTACATAAGAGTTCTCATGTTTCAAAAACGAGAGCCGAAATCATCCAAATAATTAATAAAATTAAGTTGGATTGTGGTGTTTAGTCCCGTTTCATCTTCAAGCGAAATTTTAAAATTTCGCTTGAAGATGAAACGGATATACTCTATCAGAGATTACACACACACACACACACACACACACACACACACACACACACACACACACACACACACACATATATATATATATATATATATATATATATCGCTCTTCATTAATGAATTGATCCCTCTGGCTACTGGTGTTTACATACACCCGTATGTAGTACTTGTGAATTTTCTTTTCTCTGCCGTACGCCGATATCTTAGGGGTAGAATATCCGACTGATGCCAAATCGGATGTCTAACCACACTGAGTAGCTGTAATACAGCGAAAGAATTTCTCTGTGAATGATTACATTCGGATTACTAACACAAAAGCAGAGAATGTCTCATATCGAGAATATTTAACATTGAAAAACATAAAGAAACAATTAATTATTTTTAATAATATGTTGAAATCCCCGCCATTTACCTGAAGATGGTCGCGAGACCAGAAACGCGTGTAGTAAAATTATGGAAAATAAAGCATAATATATTTTTTAAAAAATCCACATTACAACCAAAAACGTTTGCGGCACGTCTCTTCTCTTCTTTTTAATATACAAACTTTTCTCTCGTTGGAACCACCACAACCTCTTTATATATATATATATATATATATATATATATATATATATATATATATATATATATATATATATTTGAATAGTCCCATTAATTCTATTTCAATTTTACGGAAAATTCAGGTGAATGCCTTTTTTTAGCATTTCATGTCAACCAAGGCGGGACAGAGAGTGAGAGTAAGAGTAAAGGATAAAGAGAGGGACTGGAATCAGGATCAAGGCATCAAAAGATGTCGAGTGACATCACATTTGAACATTTGAAGATGATAGCCATCAAGGAAACAATTAAGAGGAAGGGTGTTCCACTGTCGGGAAGTTGAAGTAGTAGAAGCTGGTACATTTAACCGTTTCTACAGTGAAAGGGTGGGACCGAGATGCCAACCTAATAGCACGCTTAAATTTATGCATTTTGGGTACCCGTGAAAGTAGATCATCAGAGCAGTTGCCATGGAAATATTTGTAGAAAAGACGTAGGGAAGTCACAGCACGTTCGTGAGAAAGTGAATGCAGACGAGAAGCCAGATCAGGACCCATAAAAAATAAAATGGATAATTCATAAAATAAATATTACTTAAATAAATCCCAAACTAAAATCGCATGAATATCAATTACTGTAATTACCCATGTATAATACGCCTTCATCCATAATGCACACCACTAAAATTGTGCTAAAAGTGTGGAAAAATGATTCTACTCAAGCATAATACGCACCCCTTTTGGTAATCAAACCCTATAAATTGTACCTCGCCAAATTCATACTACTCTTATTAAAAATAATGTTTTAATAATATCATTCTAATTTAGTTTTATGATAATTCTTATTTTATTTTACATTTGTAAGTATTCTTAGGTACATATGATTATCTTTGACATCCTTATGGGGTCACAATCGCCGAATGTTAGTGTCAAATTGTCGTATGTTTGAGGTGAGTAGTCATTTCGCAACTGAAATCGACCTATGAAACGGTAATTTTTTAAAGATTTTTGTAGCTGTGCATAATACGCACCTCTAATTTTGCTTGTATTTTTTAGAAAACATGCGTATTATATATGGGTAATTACGGTATATTTTAAAAATCTACCGCCACCTACTTTAAATTACGTCACTTCACATCCATAATAATTTACTTTCACTTTCCAGTTTATAAGCGTTCTTAAATTTAAAACTAACGACTTTTTTGACTTTGTAAAATAAAAGTCTTGAAAATGTCCACGATCAGAGGTCGAAACGCTCCAGCTTAGTTAAATGTTCCTTTTGTTTTTATTCATATTGTCCTTTTACGGATATATTTTTAGTTATTATTGAAATTTTACATATACAGACACAAGCACAGGCGCGTGCGCGCGCGCTCACACACACACACACACACATATATATATATATATATATATATATATATATGAACAGATGCGGTGGGTATTGCGTTTCAAATGTGGTAACAATTATGTGCGTGTCTAAAAATATAGTGAGCACAGTTGGTAAGTTAGACAATTGAAAGCGATTCGAAATATTATAGCCAAAAGTGGTAACTATGGCGAAAAAGGCATTTTCTAGGTCTTTATATATAAGTATGTATGTATATACAGAGTGTTCATGATACAAAATGCTGAGATAACAATATTATCAATGTTATTATTAATTACAAATTTAAATTTGTATTTATCGACAGTAAAAGAAGGTTTATTGTTCTACTGGGCTTCATAGTAAAATCATTGTGTGAAAATCGACTTAATAGTTTAAATCATGTGGAGACTTTTCAAAATAATTTTAATTAAAATTAATTAATAATTATTTAATAATAAGTAACATTTTCCGTTTCTAAAAAGAAAACCCAAATCACCTTAATGCAAATATCTACCTATTTAGAGTAAGAAAGAAAAAAAAACAATTATTATTCATTACATATTTTAATTTTTATTTAACGACGGGAAAAGAAGCTTTATTGTTGCGTGAAAATATTAGGTTGGTGCAAAAATATTGTCGTTTTCTCACATGTGAGAAAACGACATTATTTTTGCACCAACCTAATACCTTAAAAAAATGTAGTCCTTTTCAAAATAATAATTATATGTTTTATTAATTATTAGAAATAATACTAATTTTTTCCGGCCCAAAAACGAATGAAAAGGATCAAAAACGATTTAATGCAAATGAATCTTGATTTTAATAGTCAAGAGATTTATGTTTTATTTCTTTACATTAATAGAAAAAAAATCTTCCATAAAATCTACTTTGTAAACAGAATTAATAATTAATACTAAAAGTCCTAAAAGAAGGTTTATTGTTCCACTTTGTTTTTATAGTTAACACATTGCCTGAACATTTGGCGTAATATTAGGTTGGTGCCAAAATAATATTTTAAATCAGGTATAGTCTTTTTCGAAATAATAAGTATATTTTTTATTATACATGCTGTTACTTCCTCACGCTTATTTCAAAATATATAACAGCAGCAAATCAGCGTGCATCTATTTATTTGCATTAAGAATATTTAAATTTGGTTAAAAATCCCGTTATAATGTATTTCACGCACATAATAGTTGAAATATAATATATAAATTACTCAACCACGTATTATTTCTCTTCTAGATTTTTGACACTTTTATTTGCCTATCTGGGCATGCAGGTAAATTTATGTTTAATATATATACACACGCTTGTGCAAATTAATTGAAACAACAGCTTTAGTTTTCTTTCACTGGACACAGTGTAATCGATTTCTATTTTCCCTCAGGTAAGCTCATTTGCAGTGGTGTATGATGAAGATTTTTTGGCCTTGAAATATATTGTGTCATCCTTGATTGCATCAGATTTTATCATGCTTAGACACTATTATTTCGACTGTCTATTTGTTGTCCTACAGCTGTTGCCTGCGATGGACGTTACTCCAAGGAAGAATGTGCATGTGGATTATGTTTCATTGGGAAAATACAAAAACAAAGTAAATAATAATGTAATTATTCGTTTTGTTTCAATTAACTATCACAAGGGTGTGTTTATATATATATATATATATATATATATATATATATATATATATATATATATATATATATATATATATATATATATATATATATATATATATATATATAAACACACCCTTGTGCAAATTAACTGAAACAAAACGAATAATATATATATATATATATATGCATGCTGGGAGGAACGCTAGAGTAATGAATAGTGGCTTTGAATGAGGAATCGGAGAACCGAGTTCGAATTCCAGTCGTATCCATTACTTTCACTTACGTGGTAATACACTTGGTGTGTGTGTCTGTGTGTGTGTGTATATATATATATATATATATATCGAATTCATATATATATATATATATATATCGAATTCATATATATATATATCGAATTCATATATGTATATTTGTTTGTAAGAGCATTAATTTTGTTAAGAAAGGTGAAATAGGGAAGAAACCTAATTAATGCTCTTACAAACAAATATACACAACAGATTCATAAAATCAAAAGAAAATGGTTGAATACATCAACACAGATATAATGACAATATTCTCCACACATGACAATCACTGACGTTATTTTTCAGTTAAAAAATATGAAAATAGCGTTTCTTTACATTCCAGTTGCTAGGTACATTCTGTTTTTGCTTTTATTAGTTACTTTGTTCATTTAATTTCATTTTCGTATTTTGCTTTGATAAAGTCCACATTGGACGAAACGCGTCAGCAATTACCAGTTTTCCTATTGTCATTTTTATTCATAAATATATATATATATAATTGTCTCAACTGTCGATTAGTTATATATATATATATATATATATATATATATATATATATATATATATATATATATATATATATAATCGAATTTATCTCATGCAGTAAAGCCACTAAGCCACATGGAGTTACTGGGCGTGAAGCAATTAAAAACTACAGAAACATCATTTAGAACAATAGACCAATAATCAGGAAGACATAGATTGAGATTTGTGAAGATCAAAATTATCTGGAAACTATGGAACCGGAAGTGTTTTCCACAAGTGAGGAGTGTGAGAATCGAAAGTGTTAGCATAGAGCTTATGGTTAAATCTCGCCAATTGAACTTTAAATTGATGATATGTCGTTGCTAATGTAATCCTCCGCTTAAACTCAAAAAGTTTAGGTACCTTAGCGAAGAGTTCATCCGAACAGTTACCATGGAAGTATTTATAGTATATGCAGTGGGAAGCAACATTACAGCGGTGAGAATGTGACTAAAGCCGAGATGCCAGGTCAGGACCAATAATATTGCGGATTCTCTTTTGGATTTTATCAAGGATCTTGAAATATATGAGCAGGCGCACCAGGCTGTATATGGCAGCGATATTCGAGGCATTGACGAAGAGTAAATTTATAAATAGGGAGTAATGGATGGAGTAATGGATAGCCGTTTGGATTGAGGAATCGGAGTGCCGAGTTTGAATTCCAGTCAGATCCATTACATTCCCTTACGTGCTAATACCCTTGGGAAAGTTATGAGTACTCTTCTTCTCTCACAGCTATAGGTAAATAGCCTGGTTTCTATAGCCTTATAATAATGTTAATCTGAAAAGGTGCTACGATTCACTTTCTTGGAGGTTAGCATCAGCCATGCTGATGAAAGGCAGAAAGGCGTCTCTCAGATGATTAATTGTAAGCACTTATATATATATATATATATATATATATATATATATATATTATATATATATATATATATATATGACTCCAATCTTTCCTAAATTGGGAGTGCCATGAAAAATACCGAATGCATTAAGAGTCAGAAAATTGCAGATAAATTCAAACAAGATGGCAATGGGGATGACATTTATTTTCTTTCGCTTTTAAACGTTTTATTTTCTGTCCTGAAGTTTGTTGCGTAAATTTATGTGCAAAACATTTCTGTTTTTTTTTCGTTATGGAGAGTGGGTGCAAGAAGCCATATTGGATTCGTTTGCAAGATGTCTATTTAGCAATTTTGTAAAAGGACATACGCACTCCAAAGAAATGCACATACCCGAGGATTTGGAGAAATCTTCCGTGTAGCACTGTTCCTCTTTGGTTTTTAACAGTTTCGAGTTTTTGATACCTTGTAATAAATCTACTAAAGGTCGTAAATGGAATATTCAGGTTGTCTAAAATTTTCCTGTAACTTTTCCGTTCAATCCAGGTTTTAACAATCAGTTCTTTTTGCGAATTTGTCAATTCTTTGCCGTGATGATAACCATCTTACACAAATATCAATTACAGTTCTGTTTTTAATTTTAGGTTAAAAATAACTACTGATAACATTATTGGAACATAGTAGAATATTCCATTTGAATATTAAAGCAATTTAAATGTTTCAAAATCTGAAATTTGTATGGACCGAATATTTTTTCACCTATTAAAATGGATAAATGGGATTTATTTCGAAAAAATCAATTCTTTTTTTTTCTTTTTTCTATGCATATTTACTTATTATTATGCATCCGTTGTACAGTTAGTTATATGAAAAGTATGTCATCCATTAGGAAATACAATAAATAAAAAATTTGTATGTGTACGAAAATTTGTTTTCCTCATTATATTAGGTTGGTGCAAAAATAAAATCGTTTTCTCACATATGTTACTATGTGAGAAAACGACATTATTTTTGCACCAAACTAATATATATATATATATATATATATATAGGTGAGGAATTTAATGGGCAGAGTCGTTAAGTTGTTTTTTTTATAAATTTCGCTCCTGTTTACAGTTGAGCACTGTAATTTTCAGTCTATTATTGTTACACTTTCATATTTTATATTTATATATATATATATATATATATATATATATATATATATATATATATATATATATATATATTACGTGTATATATTGCGTATATATATATATGTGTGTGTGTGTATATATATATATATATATATATATATATATATTGCGTGTATTTTTGGTAGAAGGTTTAAAGACATGTGTCATTAAACATGGTAATTTTCTTTCTTCCTTTAATAAAGATAATAAGAAACTTGGCCGTAATTACGAGAGGATCTTATTAACAGAAAGTAGACAACATTTGTTTCAATGATTTAATGAGATACACAAACACACACGCACACACACACACACACACACACACACACACACACACACACACATACATACATATATATATATATATATATATATATGACAAATTGGAAAAAGTTTACTTGTGACGTGTTTCGCCCTTCAGGACTTCATGGAAATAATTTTATGTTGGTATGCCTACACGTGCTTACGGGAGAAATCTGCTGGAAATTTTAAAATTGTTTTTTAAACGAGCCGTATTCATTTAGATTCTTCTTCATTTTCTTTCCATCACTTCTGAAGTAGGTATTCCACACCGTGATATTAGAAGGTGTCCCAGGAATGGTACAATTTGTAAGAGACAGGGCGCATATGGCCTTGCGATTAAATCACTGTCTAGGCATTGATATTGTAGTAAATTATTTCTCCTTTGATCAGAGTAGCATTTTTTTATGTCAAAATTGTGATTAGTCTCGTTACAGTGGGCAACCAAAGCATCTGATGTATTTTTTTGTAAGGAAATCTAAATAATTCAATTCATAGGAGAAGTTTCAAAGAATGAGAAATGGGGCTAATTTGTTTATATCTGAAGAAAGTTTTTGAGACTTACATTGTAAATATTTTCTGAGTATCACACAAACCACGGAAAATAAATTATCGGAAAGAAGGCGAGATTATCTGGGCAAATGGAATTTTTTCGACAGCATTTCAATTAAATTTTATTTCTTGTTGATATTTGGAAGTAGTCATAAAAAATCTGACGATCCAAGTGGATATTTGTCCAATTTTATAGATTTATCGCTAACGGGATTATCTCAAATAAAGAGGATTTCAAAGCATTAAGCAGAAATCGATATCCGAATATCAATATATAAATCAGTCATTTGACGATTAGACTGAGCGTGTTGCAAAGTGAAACTGAATCAAAGATTCTACGAGGCAAAAATATTGTCTAAAATTATTTTACTTACATTGCTTACATTATTCGGACTGTTATCCCCATCTTCATTGCCATATCCACAACGTTTCGGCAATTGTACGCTCCGACCTTCTTCAGTTGATTGGAATTTCGAACTGAGCCTTTTATTTCGTTCACCGGGGTAGATTGTTCTAGTTCCACATGCTCAAGGACACATGGCCAAGTGAATAAAAACGTTGGTTAGGTCCAGTGACTCGACACAAAGAGTTGTGAGTTCAATACCAGGCCACTGCAGTGGTGAACCAAAACTTGGAGAGGTGAGTTAAAGGGAAATAACTAAGACGTCAGGGTGAGGCACCCGGGAGAGGCACCCGGGAGAGGCATCCGGGAGGGGCATCCGGGAGGGGCATCCGGGAGGGACATCCGGGAGAGGCCTAGCACCACCAGTAAACAACGAATAGAATATAAGGACTAAAACGGTAGAGAACTGATACGTTTAATATAATGCAACAGAAATAAAATATGTAATGAATTGTGCAAGGATGGATCAAAATACATCGTGATTTTTGCTGTGGCGACAAACATAAAGTACGTAGAACCCCCAGATATGTACAAATGGAGCGAGAAAAAATACCTGGAAAAGGAAAGCCGTTTGGCAGAGATTGACTTTGAAGTCTGTTACGCATGCACAGTAAGTTATAACATTATAACAATACATGGAAGCAAATGTCGTTTCACCACACCACAGCAATTCCGTCAGTGGCCATGTCTTGTGTAGCAGTTTTTGGACAAGGACAACCTTTTCCAGGTCCGACAACCACAATATTCCCCAGATCTCTCGCCATCCGTGTTTTTGCTCTCCATGAATCAAATCCAACTTGAAAGGAACACGATTTCAAGAAATCGAGAAAATCCAATAGAAATGGGCGAGGAAGCTTTTTCGCTATCCCCCAAAGTTCCAGGAATGCTTCCATCAATGGAAACGAGTGGATAACGTGTGTGAATTCAGAAGGGGACTCCTTCAAAAGGGGACTCCTTCAAAAGAGATTATATACCGAATTGATATATTTTCTTTTTATAGCACCAGTCCCGATTCTTTTAGATCAATCATCAGCATTTTCGTGGGAGAGTGATGTATTAAAAAATCAGCCTAGGGGATTGCGGTTTTACACAATTTCCCATCCTTGGTAACTCTTATAAATTCTACCTTTTCGCTATATATCCTAAACCCTCTTCTGATATTCATTTACAAAAACTCGTTAACAAAGTTTGCGCTGTTTTCTTCTGATCCACTTGAAAATATTGAAATATTTCCAATAACTATCATTTTTTTCAAGCCCACTTTCCTCACTATCTGTCATACAAATTGCAACTATTTCTGATGTTATGTGTTTTTTTCTTTATATGACGTAGGCGATCATGTTTTTCTATAAATTCTTTTTCTTTGTAGCTTTTAATAAATTTTGTATTTTTGTTATTTCTCCTAAAACATCCATTACGTTTGACAAAATGCATGTTAAATATAAGTATCCTTTTTGTTTCCATTTTCTCGAAAACATCTTTGTTGCTCACATGTCCAACCATGGTAGTCTCAGCATCCGTCTAGAGAAGCGAATTTTTATCACCTCAAGTTTCTTCTTCATCGCTGATGATATTGTAAAGCATTGACTGCTATATAGGAGGATTGATATTACATAACAGTTCAGTAATCTTTGTTTCTCTTGCTTCAAGTCACTTCTTCATTTGTGAGGAGATTGTCCAGCATTCAGTGCCATATACAAGGACTGATCTTACATAACAATTCAGTACACTTTTCTTTGTTACTCTTGCTTCAAGTCACTTCTGCATTTGTGAGGAAATTGTCTAACATTCAATGCCATATAGGAGGATTCATATTACATAGCAGTTCAGTAATCTTCTTTGTTTCTCTTGCTTCAAGTCACTTCTTCATTTGTGAGGAGATTGTACAGCATTCAGTGCCATATACAAGGACTGATATTACATAACAATTCAGTACAATTTTCTTTGTTACTCTTGCTTCAAGTCACTTCTGCATTTGTGAGGAAATTGTCTAACATTCAATGCCATATAGGAGGATTGATATTACGTAGTTCAGTACACTTCTTTGTTTCTCTCGCTTCAAGTCGCTTCTTCCTCTGTGAGGAGATTGACCAGCATTCACTGCCATATAAGAGGGCCGATATTAGATAAAAGTCCAGTACTATTTTGTACCTTTTCTTACGAAATATTCTTGTTTCTAAATAATTTTTACTTAACGGTTAGAAAGGCATGTTTCGCTATCCGAATGCGTCTTCGGAATTCGGTGTCGCATTTTTCGTTAAAAAACTTCCAGATATTTAAATTTTTGCACTTGATTGATTTTAGTGAATCCAATTCGTAGGTCGCATCTTGGATCGGTCCTTTGACTGTCAACCATTTTGTCTTATTTGAATTGATACTTAGTCCTTTCTTTTTGCTTTCCTTTAATACTTTTTGTAGGAAAGTATAAAATAAATTTTTATAGTAACCCCCCCCCCCCGGCAAAAAAATATGTTTGTCTTGAAATTACTAGCACTATATTTATATAGAAACTAGATTCTCCATCGTAACCCGTTGGGTCACTGACGGTTCAGGTTAGACAAGCATTGAAATTCATTTCAACATTTCATTGAAATGAAAGTTAATTTTATTATGATTCAATTAAATATTTCAGTTCGTTCGTTCCATCATTGGTCTTTTTTTACAGGTTCATGTTTAACCTTTTACTGACTGTTTATAGCATTTTATAGAAATAGAACTTCTGGGATAAATTTGAACTTTAAATCAGATTAATTTAAAAATAGTTTTTTAACATGTCAAAAATATTTTAAAATGATATTTAATTGAAAATATTTTTTTAAATATGCCAAAGAAAGCTGAAATATAAATAATTACTCTACAAACAACTGGAAGAAACGGCAAAGCGGGATATCTTTGTGTCTGTCTTTACCTTAAAAAATATTTTAATCAAAAATTGTCTGTTTGAAGAAAGTTATGTTAAAAATACTTACTGTATTACTCGTATTTTAAATCTTATTTACTTAAAATATTTTTTAAATCAGATTATCATAAAAATAATTTTTAAATATTTAAAATATTGTTTCTTTAAAGAAAGCTGAAATATAAATAATTAGTCTAAAAACAAATGGAAGAAACAGCAAATCGGAATCTGTTTGTATCTGTCTTTAACTTAAAACTAATTTAATTAAAAAATATCTGTTTGAAGAAAGTTAAAATAAAAATATTTACTCTATAAACAACTCGTATTTTTAAATCTTATTCACTTAAAATATTAATCATCCTATATGGCAGTGAAGATGTCTCAGTTATTTCCCTTTAACTGTCGCCTTGTATTGGTCTCACAAATATTTGGGTCTACTCACTGGATCTAACCTACGTCTTTCTCCACTCGGCCATGTGTCCTTGCACGTGGAAATAGAACAATCTACCCCAGTGGACGAAATAAAGAGTTCGGTTCGAATTTCTAATCACTGGAAGAAGGCCGGAGCTTACAACGTCCGAAAAGTTGTGAATATGACAATGAAGATGAGGATAACAGTAACGTAACGTAACGTAAGAAATGTAAGTAGTAAGTTCTCAACAATGTATTTTATAAAAATATTACGAACAATATATTTTATCAACTACAAACTATATATCTGAAAAACGTATGTTTTTTTTACCGTAAACTTTCATAGCATATACAAAATAGCTTGAGTTGAAGGCATGAAATTGTGATCGAAATATATGTTGCTGAAGCCATAAAATTAAGTAAATTAAGTAAGTATTTAGATTTCGCCATTAAATAACCCATAGAGGTGTTGATATGCAGCTATATAAAATCTAGGAATTTGCTTTCCTTTTCTTGATATTTTTTTCTTGTAGAATTGTTCTTTCATTCGTACCTAGCGGATGGTATACTAGTATAAACTTATCTTGATTTGTTAAAAGGCGCACCAGACCAAAAGATAGGCAAAGAATTCTTACGAAAAACTGAAAAAAGCTGTTGTAAATTTCGATTGCATATATATATATATATATATATATATATATATATATATATATATATATATATATAAACAAAGCATAACCAAAAAAATCCAATTTTGCTGACCGACTCATGCCGCTATTGGGGCAACGCCCCAAATTTAGTGTTTAGATCTTCCTCTTCCCTATACTACAATTAAATGCTGAAAAACAATGTGTGTACGTGACATACGAAAGGATGTACGCAGCGTAAAATGTTAGTTGGACAAATACAAAGGGCAGGAATTTTCATTAAATGTACGTGAGTTTGCGGAAACCAAAAACCGCAAATAACGGAAAGGGGATTGATGAGATTACAGATAGAGCGAAGCAATTGACAAATATAACGAGGACAGATGAGCAGTATTTACGCAAAAATGATTTCACTTGGTAATTTTTGATTCTATCAAAACAGGAAATGCCATCAAGAATTCAAAAAGAAGTTTTGGCGCGGTTTTTGTTTTGAATTTTTTTTTTTTTCTCTAATTCCAAACCTCACGTTTTTTATTTTTTAAATACGTGTATTGCTTTCGGTGCCATTTTGAGAAAGCTATCATCAATTTCCAGTCCACTCATTTTCATATACATATATAATAAATTTGGGTATGTAATCCCGACAGAGTTATTAGTTATTGACATTTGGAAAAACTTTCATGATGTTTCGAAAAAATAATATAATGGCTTCATCAGATGGATAACGAAAGAAATCGATCAGGAACCTGTATTCCTAAACAGAAATTTGGACTTTGCTAACCAGATGCTTCTCTGTAGCTGAGTAGTATAGCACGTCAGATCACGTGACGTATTCCGTATAGGGATACAGGTTCGATTGCGAACATTCGACCGGTAAATGTAATTAATACTGTTTAATTAAAAACAGAGCATTCACTTAAATAAATTATATATATAAAAATAACATATAAACATAAATTAAATAATTGTTGGATTTATCCATTTCCTTATATATATATATATATATATATATATATATATATATATATATATATATATATATATCATTATTTTTTATCTTATTCTCTGATGAAGCTTTAATGAAAGTGAAACATGTTTGATTGACAAATGTTTCCTATTTGTTCTTTATCTTTCTCATACTGTAGTATTCTGACCCATAATGATCTATATTTGATACCAAGACGCACACACACACACACATATATATATATATATATATATGTATATGTGTGTGTGTGTGTGTGTGTTTATATTTGTTTCTTTGTTTAGTGGTATATTAAATTCTTATGGATCATTTAATGCCCAAATCTAATTTTTGTTGGGAACTTTGAAGTAATAAAAATATGATATATGTTATTCTGCTTTCACAACTGAATCCATGGTAGAGGATACTCAGCTTTTGTGCATATACATGTTTGTGTGGACCTAATTACTACTGGCGGTGATATATGTTGCACTTTTATTGAAGTTATGTTTTTAGAATTTTTTGAGTTTTTGATTTCTTTAAGGAATTGTAGAATATTATATGGATTGGGGTTTTGAAAGAGTTCTTTCATGTTGTTTGATTCGTTGATTTTGTTCAGCGACATACTAACCCTTATGGGTTCTTTAATGTTTTAATCTAATTATTTTGGACACAATTTCATGCCTTCAAGTACAGATAAAATGTATTGCCGGTGCTTTTGCTTTCAAAATATATTGTTGCTCATTTAAAAAAAAATGTATTTTTATACTTTCACAGTGTTTTGTTTTTATTTGTTGGTTTACAGTGTACCCATAATTGGGACTTTAACAGGTGCTACCACTAGGGGTCAGCGTGAACCTGTGAACAACAGCATTTAAGATGGTTCAAGCTACTGAAAACTTCCAATCTTCCAAACAGCAGGAAATGCAGGACTTCTAGTGTCTGTAAAATCTTAAATCGATTGGACTATTTGGTTTTCTTTTTATAATTGCTATATTTACGAACGGACCACAAAATCAAACGAGTCATTCCTGGAGGGGAGGGTAACGGAGAAGCAGTTGGTCACAACCAAAAGAAAGCTAAATCTCCAATACTTTAACGATATCATCACGGTCGGAACCTGTCTACCCACATTCTGGATGGAGATATAGTTAGCGGGTGAACGTAAGAAAGACTCAGTATCACCCTGAATTGATTATAACCGAGATTGGACAGGGAGAACACACGCAGAATGTACGGTCGTCTTCGGGGGAAAGGAAAGAGACAGTGGAGAGCTTGGGTGCAATAGTTCATAGTCCCCGACCCTCAGCAATGGGGATGCAAATAAAGAAGTAATAATTACGAACAATTCTTTGTCATTATTTCTAATGAAATATTTTGTTCTGCTTGAATTTATAGAATGAGTAATTATCATTATTTATCCTCATCTTTGTTGTTGTTGTCAGCTGATTGCCTTCTGCTCGAATTTCTATGATGAAGAGTTATAATTATTTACATACAAACACATATCCCCATCTTTGTTGTTATTGCCAACTGATCGCCTTACGTTTGAATTTCAGGGATAAGGAGAGGTCTTTATTTACATTCAGACTAATGTCCTCATCTTTCTTGATATTATCAACTGATCGCCTTCTGTCTGGATTTCTGGGATGAGGAGTTATCATTATTTACATTCAGACTAATATCCTCATCTTTGTTGTTATTATCACCTGATCGCCTTCTGCTTGAATTTCTGGGATGAGGAGTGATCATAATTTACATTCAGACTAATATCCTCATCTTTGTTGTTATTATCACCTGATCGCCTTCTGCTTGAATTTCTGGGATGAGGAGTGATCATAATTTACATTCAGACTAATATCCTCATCTTTGTTGTTATTATCACCTGATCGCCTTCTGCTTGAATTTCTGGGATGAGGAGTGATCATAATTTACATTCAGACTAATATCCTCATCTTTGTTGTTATTATCACCTGATCGCCTTCTGCTTGAATTTCTGGGATGAGGAGTGATCATAATTTACATTCAGACTAATATCCTCATCTTTGTTGTTATTATCACCTGATCGCCTTCTGCTTGATTTTCTGGGATGAGGAGTGATAATTATTTACATTCAGACTAATATCCTCATCTTTGTTGTTATTATCATCTGATTGCATCCTGTCTGAATTTCTGGGATGAGGAGTGATCATTATTTACATTCAGACTAATGTCCTCATCTTTGTTGCTATTATCCCCTGATTGCCTTCTGTCTGAATTTATTGGGTGAGGAATTGTCATTATTTATATTAAGACTAATATCCTCATCTTTGTTGTTGTTATCAATGGATTATCTTCTGTCTGAATTTCTGGGATGAGGAGTTATCATTATTCACAGACTAGTGTCCTCATCTTTGTTGTTATTATCAACTGATTACCTTCCGTCTGAATTTCGGTGATGAGGAATTATCATAATTTACATTCAGACTAATATCCTCATCTTTGCTCTTATTTGATTGGTGCAAAAATAATGACGTAATAATGTCGTTTTTTGACGTTAAAAATACGTCAAAAAACGACATTATTACGTCATTATTTTTGCACCAACCTAATATTATCACCTGATAATCTTCAGCCTAAATTTCTAGGATGAGGAGGTATTATTATTTACGTTATTAATGTTCGGATTAATATCTTCATCTTTGTTGTTGTTATCTCAGTGTTTCTGTCGTTTTGCCATGCACGCTACTCAAGCTGCCTGTTTATTGAGATAAGCATCAGTGACTTTTGAATTGTACTTTTCTTTTAATCTCCTTCCTTAGATTAAATAATTTAATAAATAAATAACTTCTTCTCTTAGAGATTATACTCGATCACCCATAAATGTGTTGTATTTCATTTAAAAGCAGTTCACGTTACAAAATAATGAGGTAACAATATCATCAATGTTATTCTTAATTACACATATTTTAATTTGTAGAATGGGCCTAAATCACCATAAACCCGTTGGGGTCATTTAAAAAACAGTTCACGATACAAAACGATGAGCTAACAGTATTATCGTTTTTATTATTAATTACACATTCTAATTTGGATTTAACGACCGTAAATGAAGGTTTATTGTTCCACTGGTATTCATACTTAAAACATTGCATGAAAATGTTGGGCAATATCTTAAATCAAGCTTAGTTCCTTTTCAAAATAATAAGTATGAGCTTTATTAATTATTAGTTAATAGTAATTTTCCCGATCCGAAAACTAATGAAAAGCATTAAAAACACTTTAATGCAAATAAATCTCGATTTCAAGTAGGAAAACAAATTATTTTACAATGTCAACAGATATATGTTTCACTTCTTTATATTAAAAGATAAATTTATTCCATAAAATGTACATTGTAAACAAAATTAATAATTAATACTAAAGCCCGTGAAAGAAGGTTTATTGTTCCACTTGGCGTCATAGTTAATACATTGCGTGAACATTTGCTGTGATAGTTTAGAAAAGCTGTAGTCTTTTTCAAAATAATAAGTATATTTTTTGTTATACATACTGTATCTTCCTCACGTTTATTTCAAAATATATAACGGTAGCAAATCAGCATGCATCTATTTATTTATTTACCATCGTGATGTGATATCGCCTCTTCACCTTTCACGTAGTTTATAAAAATTTCTGATGCAGTGTAGGGAATTGTATAAATATATGTTGCGTTATGCATATTTAAATTTATTTATTGATGTCATAATGTAGTATGACTGTTTATTGTTTTACACCCACAGAATAGTAGGAATTACTATGTAAGTTTTTGTTTATATACACGGATTGATATGAGAATGTGTATCGAAAAGAAATACGGAATGCCGTAAAAACAGAAAAAAATATTCCCTAAATCAAGAACCACTTGTTTAATTTTAATGAAATTTGGCTCTGGTCTTGATAGGGATATATAATACAGCATTGGTTCGTGTATTATGTCGTATCTATGGAAAACACATACATACAAGATTAGAGCTTTAATATTATATACATAGAGATATGACGAAGCTTGAATAATTCATCGAACGATTATTATTTCATAACATAAAGCAAACGAAAAAAGAGATCATTTATAAATGATTTTGTTACATTCCAATATTCACAAAGTCCTTTTTACGTCCTGTAGAATTTTTGAATCATTTCAACAAAAGCAAATCAATAAAAGCCACTAGTGATAGTTTAGAAAAGTCCGGAAGAGAGTTCCACAACCAAAATGTGCGAGAGAAGAAACTATTAGCATAGAACTTACGGTTACATCTAGAAATTTCAGCAGTGAAATTATTAAACCGGTGTTTAACTTCGTGAGGTCGAGTTCCCAGAGAAAAAGCTCAGAACAATTACATTGCAAATATTTATAGAAAAGGGAACGTTATGGCGCTAGGAAATTGTCTGAAGCCGAGATGCCATATCAGAACCGATATGATTACAGATCATTCTTTGGATTTTGTCAAGAATTTCTAGATATAAAACCAGAGTAGATGTGGCAGGAATGAGCGATGTATGGACGGATAGTAGACTTTATGTGGGAGGCACATTGGATATCTGCTCGGATTGAGAAATCGGAGAGCCGAGTTCGAATTCAAGTTGAGTTCGTTAGATTCACAAGCATAAATAACCTAAGGAAAGGTGTGAATCGATTTCTTCTCTCCCTCCTACAGCTATAGATTGAATAGCAGGGGTGTTCTCCAGCTTTGCGTGGAAACTGGTCTAGTAGGAAAAAGACTGAATTCAATGCAACCTGGAGAGGATTAACCTCTGCCACGTTATATTGCCAAAGACAAAACATTGCGACTGCATCTGCATTTCGTGTGGTACCCCTACGAACTTAATGGGTTACAGGATTTGTGTCATAAATGTATAAGATAGATTCTAGATCGGGAGTGCGTTCCCTCTGGCAATTATTTCGATGTGCGAACCCAAGTAAAAAACAAGTGTTGTTATAAGCAAATTTACACCATTCTGGTTTTGCTTTTCCACACGATCTCACTCCATTACAGATGCACACTACTCAACATATAAAAATAATAAATCTTTTGATTTGTCTGTTAGGTGGCAAGCCTTTTGTTATTCCCGTCTTTTTGAGTGACTATAAAACCTTTTCTACTTAACACTTTTGGCGAAAGCATTTTCTGCTATGCGTTTACTGATACACGCCGCACTTTCTCAAGTGGGCCACCATCAGACTTTGCGCGCTTTCGTTCCAAATATAAATAGAAGAATTCTTTCTTTTCGCCTCTTAGATTCTCATGAAATCACTTTAGTTGATTTCCATCTGTCTCAAAGTGTCAGAACCGTTCATCCAGGCCATAAAATTTGCCAACAGAGCGTTTCATTGAGAATAATTCCAAGCAAGGCATACCTTTCTTAACTCCTATACCTCGATCTTTCTCTTAAGACGATCATGTATTTCTATAAAACGTGACAATCTCCAACTTTTTCATTTCTTACAATGAAGTGCTTCATTTTCTTTTATTATTTTACATCAGTTTTTTAATATTTCATTTACCTACGCATATCTATATCTAGAGCTGTCTCTTTATTTTTGGTTAAAATTGTGTGTCACTGTCTTGCCTTCATTTTTTTTTCTTAGACCGCCTCGCTTTCATTTTTTATAATATCTCTGTTCGTTTTCAGAATTCCTAGTCTAATTTTTATATATACATATTCTTTCTTTCTTTTTTTTTCTTATTTTTCCTTCTTTTCTAAAATTCTTATTTTCTAACATTTCTGCTCATTCGTTTCAAAAATTAT
>OZ010604.1:28633158-28640658 GCA_963932145.1 Acanthosepion lycidas | reverse complement strand
TATTTCATGTATTCCCGCGCTCCCAAGAACATTTCAATAAAAATCAAGAAAACTTATACCAGACAGAAATGTTTTTATACACACGTAAATTAGGGAAGGTCGATTTTGGAAACGTTGTATTGCACTCGATTTGAATATTGTGGTTTAACATAATAAATAATAACACACGAGAGTTTTTTGCCATATAGTTACCGTTTTTTGAGGGAAAATGTTTAAAGATTAAGTTCAAAATTGGAGCGTTGGAATTTATTTCCGGTGATCAGCGAAAGGATTTAAATCCCAGACTACAAAATTTAAAATTGACTGTAGCTTTACAAATTCTATATGGACAAGATGCATGGCACAAACACTTTAATATTAAATCATTGCGCCATCAAATAAGACCTACACTATTATGAGTACAATTATTATTAATATTATCAATTTTGTTAGTGGTATTAATAAGTTTATTGAGATACATTATAATTTGTTGGTCAATGACGTAATTAAGAATCCATTATTAACAAGTGTTTGTTTAATGTTATGTAATTCTTTATAGAATTATGGTTTTGGAAAAGATATAATTTTTGTGCGTCGGATTAAGTTTTTATAACGGCTTACTTATATTGTTGGGGGCTTTCATTATTGTAATTAAGAAGACGCGAGTTAATGCTAATGGGTTTCTATATAGAAAAGTAGTAATTTTATGTGTGCTGGAGTCAATAAATACATCAAGGAATGGAATTTTATTAGTAATATTAATTTCTAATGTAAATTTGAGGACGGAGAGACTTTCAAATTTGTTTTTAAGTTCAATATTTTTAGCTATAATGAAAATGTCATCTATGTATCTTATATATATAGGGGTTTATTAGTGATATTATGTATCTTATTTTCTAAATGTGTTATGTAATAACTATATATATGCGCGCATGTGTGTATGTATAGATTAATAAACTGGGAGATTAACACATTTATTAACTGAATCTTAATCTGATTATTTTCTTTGTATAATCCTCATAATTTAATTTATTTCACTGACAGCGAAATGAACCAATTTGAACAGCCGTAAACTAGCTTCCCTGTGTTTATTCTGTAAGTACATTCATGGTTATTGTCCAGCTCAGCTTTTACTCATTCGTACCTAGATTTTAGGAATTTATCTGCCGTACTAGTTTGGCAGATAGGTCTAATCATTTTACAATTGAAATTGCTAGATGTAACCGTAAGTTCTATGCTAATATTTCTTCTCTCGCACTTCTCGTTGGTCGAACACCAGCTCCTTGCTTTCCTAACAACTACAATCATTAGAAAATTAAATTCAACGTCAAGTGACATTTTCTTTCTCCTTGGAGTTCTTTTATTGCTCTTTCTACAAAATAATGCGTTCTCATTTTGTTTTTTTTCACTCTTCTAGATCCTAGGGCCTTAATAACTTTATTTTTTTGTTTCTGTCTTCAAGAGTTGGTCTCGTCATTCGCTTCATTTTCTCAAACAACGCAATATAAATTTCAGACATCCGGCGTTTCGATTTTTTTTGTTGTTGCTTATAAATTGCATGTATTTCCTATAAACCATCTCTAAAATGCACCATGCGTCCTATAAATCGAAAATCGGTGACGGGAGTTATAAGTTTGGTATGAGCGTCAGCTCATCAGATATTTGAGCCCTTGGATGTAAAAGAAGTCCAATGTTTCAAAATTAACAACATTTTGTGAGAAGCTATTTATGCATCTGGGATAAACTTGTGAAGATTACCGGTAATGATTATTTCAAGCTATAATACGAATTCAACACTACTGTATGTATTATTATATATATTCACCTGCGCATAAATCAAGCTTAACCATATTTCTATATCCAAATTTACATATATCTATATTAAAATTAGTGCTACATCCTGGTTTGTGATGAATTCGTCACAATTTGAAGGAGATTAGAATGTTATGCTGTTTTGAAATTTAAGTTAAGTTTCAAAACTTCGGAACGCATCTCGTATTCATAATATATGTATTTGGGCAGCATTTTTCGATTCTCATTGAGTGCTCCACAATTTCGGCCACGTCTAGGCTATGCTTAGAAAAACAGATCACTTTGACATGGAGTAATGGTCAGCAAGCTTATCTCGCCAGATTAATTATTACTAAGTAATTAAAAAAGAAAACTAATTGTAGTATTTCAATTTAGAATTTTTATAACACTTTGTGCTACAAACATTTAAGAACTTTGCTGCTATACTCGTAGTGACATTTTTTTTTGTCGCAATTCATACAAAATTTTAAGTTTTTTCTTACAATTAACAAGATGGAACACTGATATATTTTCGAATAATATCATTCTAAATTGTGAATGTATACATGAGTGTACATCTCAGGCTGCCATAAAGTTAGGTTTCCGTGATATTATGGGCTCGAACTTCTCTATTGACTATTACATTTTAAATAGTTACTATAAATTTGGTAGTTCTTCTCAGTCTGTGATGAATTTGTCATTACTAGCCAGGTTGTCATGCTAATATGCTATTCGTTGACCAAAACTGAGGATAGTGTGAAGAGCTATTAACTTTTTCCGATTTCTTTCTTCAAAGTTTGTGGGTGGCGTCTAATGTGTCTGATCGTCTTATACACAGTGACAGACATTATATTTCTCATTTTGTACGCCCCTGGGTCTGTCCTTATTATGACTGAAATCTATTTGTACGTATCAGGAATTGGTGTTATCTTTTCAGCAAAACCATGATTTTATTGTTGTGTGTGTGTGTGTGTGTGTGCTTTAACTCCCTGTAATTTTGCACCTGTTTTAATAGCACCTGTTTCAGGTTCATAACTGATGTTCCCGATCGAACTGTTGTCGTGTCAGTTGCAAGACGAGCTCATGGTGTCATTGCTGTTGCCACAATGAGAGCAGCTGTTTAATACGACAGGTGTTCTGACATTAGCGTTGTCGCGACTCCCCGTTGCGGCAACACATCACAAGGATATCCGCTGCAAAACACTTGGGGATTCCTGCCAAAAGATATTTTAGCCCGACTTCAGATAAAATTTCTCATAGCATAAAACAGACGGAGAACGAAGCACCGACAATTACAGCTATATGCAGTTCTTCTTCTTCAACCTATAGATTCCTTTTCAACCGTGGACGATTAAACCCTTCTCTCTCAATTATTTTAGGAAAAGCGTTTCATTTTCAGACGAATATTTTTATTTGTTTTTATTATAGTATTAGGTTGGTGCAAAAATAATATCGTTTTTTGACGTTAAAAATTACGTCAAAAAACGATATTATTTTTGCACCAACCTAATAACTAAGAAACTGAGGTACCTTGAAGTACCCGAGCGGTGGCTATGTCAACTTATGCTTCTACCAGAAGCATAAGTTGACAATTTGACTCGTTTCAAGCCAGGAATGGCATAAAAAGAATCAAGATCGGTGTATAAAAATGCCTGTAACTTTTTTTTTTAAAAAAAAACGCTCTGTTTTGAGCATGTTTATTCGTCTGTGTCTGAAAAAGGTACTTTTCCGTTAAACTGTGGAAGAAGAGGTTAAGGTTATTGTTTGTCTTTTCACCATCCCTATCAGCTTCTCTTCTGCTTTCCATTTACTAAAGCTCGTTACGTAGATTACTCGCTGTTTCCCCCTCTCTTCACCTTCGTTATCTCCTGTGAGTGTCAAATTCTCCAATCTGTCTTTCCTCTGTACCTGTCCTAGACATTTCAGGTATCACAATCTGATTCTTAATATAAGCGCCCTTTTCATTCCCGTTTTCCTTAAAACTTCTTTGTTACTCACCTGTAACACCATCATATTCTTAGCACCCTTTTAAAACTTCATCCTTCCTGTCCAGCCTTCACATTACATAAGAGTTCTACAAAATGTTCTTTGTTTCTAATGAAAATCCTGTTTCTTAATACTTTGCTTATGTTTTGGAAAGCATCTTACGCTGTAGCAATTTCGATTTCGGATGTCGCGCTTGCATGATTTTGGTATTTCCAATTCAAAGAAAGAACAGTTGGAACTGCTCGTTAACCTTGCCTTATTTGTGAAGGATATTAAAATAATCCAGAACCTCTACTGTCAGCAAACTGCCTGCATACAGATAGAAAATGAATGCAGTAAATATACAAAAATAGAAAATGGTGTAAGACAAGGGTGTGTCTTCTCACCTGACTTATTCAAGGTTTGCGGTAAGACAATTCTGAGGAAATTAGTTCGACCAGAATCCATTATTTCGATCACAATCTTAATTACACAAGATATGTAGATGAAACGGTGTTAGTACCAGGCATAGAAAGCAAACTACAAGAACTCCTACAGAAAAGAGTGAAAGAAAGCAAGAAGAAAGGACTAAACGTCAATTATAATAAGACTGAATTCATTGTTGTCTGCAAAAGAACAGCCAAACATGCAAACTACAAAGAGCAAATGCCCAAATCAAGTAAGCACAACAATTTAAATATCTAGGAAGTGAAAGATGCAGTTCAAAATCTAGACGTAGATTTTGAACTGCATCTTTTACTTACTTTGATCCAAGAATTTGTTCTTTGTAATTTGTATTTTAGGCTGTTCCTTTTGCAGACAACCATGGATCCCTTCTTATTATATTAGGTTGGTGCAAAAATAATGTCGTTTTCTCACATATGTTAGTTACTATGTGAGAAAACGACATTATTTTTGCACCAACCTAATAATTGCCGTTTAGTCTTTTCTATACTGGATTCTACGCTGTTTTTACCACAGTACTGCTTACTCTTGTCTCTATGGCAAATCCGTCAGATCTGACAAAGTGAACGACCTGTCTGCTGCTCTTGAAAAGGACCCCCAATCAATAGTTGACTGGGGCAGGGAAGGGCTTGTAAATTGTAATGCCTCCATACCTAGACTGCTCTCATTTAACCACCATTGAGAAACTTGCCTGTCCTCCATCAGCATAGCTAATGCTCGACTCGAGGAGAGCGTCGCACTGCAGCTTCTTGGCCTCATGCTTTCAATTGGCTTCAAGTTGAACAACTACATTGAATCAATAGCTGTATCTTCTGCAAGGCAAGTTGGCTCATTTTGTCGTGCCGGAAAGTTTTTTCTTGTCACAGATCATATTGGACATCTACAAATCTGCCATTCGTCTTTGCATCGAATACTATTGCCATATCTGGTCTGCTGTTCCTGCTATTCTTCTCAAGGTTCTTGAAAAGATCCAAAGAAGGATCTGCAATGTAATCGATCCTGACCTGGCATCTCGACTTAGTCACTTTCTCACAGACGTGATATGGCTTCCCGCTATATTTTATATAAATATTTTCATAGCATCTTATCTAACGAGTTTTTTTCCATGATTCCCCGATTAAATGAATTTAATCATGCTACTAGTTTGGCATCTGGGATGGTTAACTGTTTCGGGTTTATCCAAAACCAGTCTCCTTCACTCAGGTTACTCTACTGAAGGTGATCAAATAAATGCATGTGATCGCGCGGCAAACTGTGTGAAGACATCAATCCAAGAATGTAAATGGCTTTAAAAGACATTTTGGAAACCCGATTTCGATCATATCTTCGTCAAATTCAACCACTTCACCTTAGCGTTTATCTGTTTACGCTCTATGGACTGAGGAACATATACACGGCGGTGAACTGGGAACTGTGTGCTGACTCGGGGTTATGAACCTTTCCCGCGTCTCACCAGGATAATATCCTGTGTAATTCTGCTGATTCTCAAAAACATTTCATTCTGGACTGACCCGGGGTAGCAGCACCTGCTATGGTTCCAGCAGTAGGCAAATAGTTAACTCACAGACATAAACAGACTATGAAAGCTTAAATAAATGTTTTTATAGTAAAAATACCAGCCACACATTTTTATATAAAATAATTACCAACAATAGCTATTTATAGCAGAATTAACATTTTATCTTTAGTTGAAGTCATAAGAGTCTGTTCGAAATATCTCGATATTTTGGCATTAAATTACGCATAGAGATTGATATACCGCTAAACAAAATCAAACAATCCAACAAAAGTGAAGATTATTATCTTAATTATTGGAATTAATACAGGGATTTTACTCCTAAAAATGATACGTGCTTCTTTCACGGGTTTGTTATACACAGTCATTGTTGTTTTTTGCCCTTGGCATGCAAAAATCCTATTGAACCTTTTACATCTATATGCCAACAGATTTATGGCGGCAATCACCTTTGTTGCAATGTCACATACACATGTACTCAATATGAAGTTAGTCTGAATGTTACTCAAAGTGCAACATCCCCCTCTGTTTTTTTTTTGTATTTACAGCTATCATAACGTTTCAGTTTCAAGTGATTGTACATCACTATTTTAACATCTGTCATAGTATAATTATTGATATATATTTCAGATATATAAATATTGCTGTTATATCGTGTTGTTCTACGACATATGATCAGTAGTCAACTTTTTCTCTCGTCTGACTCTTGACTCTATGCTTTCTTTCTCCTATAAGCAAACATCTGAAAAAAGGTGAACTTCTATTTGCCAATCCCATTACACTTCCCTGAACCAAAGAGTTTTAATGCCTTTTGCTGTTCTTGAAATTCTTCCATAATGTCTTTCCTCATCTCCTTCTTAAGATTTATGATCTGTACTTTTTAATGGGGACCTTTTGGTCTCGTCCCATCTTTAGTCAGGAAAGGACAGAAAGAAAGTGAAAAAATGTGTATAAAAATGAGCAGATAAAAGAGAAAATCAAGAGTAAGATTTAAAAGAGAGAAATACCAAAAAGAATTTGAAGAAATGAAATAAGAATTTCGGGGAGAATGGTGCAGCATAGTTAAAAGAGAAAGGGAGGAACGGAAGGAAGGAACTTAGAGAAGGAACGTAAGTGACGAACGAACGAACGAATGAACAGCCGACGGAACGGACGAAAGAACGGATGGAAGAGCCGAACGGACGACCGAACGAACGGATAAATGAACGAACGGACGAACGAACGAAAGAATGAACGAAAAAAATGAACGAACGAACAAACGGACGGATAAATGAACGAACGGACGAACGGATAAATGAACGAACGGACGAACAAACGAACGAACGAATGAACGAACAAACGAACGGACAAACAAACGAACAGATAAATGAACAAACGAACGAACGAACGAACGAACGGACGGACGGACGGACGGACGGACGGACGAATGAACGGACGAACGGACGAATGAACGGACGAACGGATAAATGAACGAACGGATGAACGAAGGATCGAATGAACGAAAGAACGAACGAACGGACGGACGGACGAATGAACGGACGAACGGACGAATGAACGGACGAACGGATAAATGAACGAACGGATGAACGAAGGATAGAATGAACGAAAGAACGAACGAACGGACGGACGGACGGACGAACGACCGAACGAACGAACGAACGAACAAAAGAATGAACAGCTGACCGGTGAACTAAAGAAAGGAGGGAACAACCTAACGAAGGACCAACCAAAGGAACGAACGGATAAAAGAATGAACGAATGAACGAACGAACGAACGGAGGGCA
>OZ010604.1:28608158-28628158 GCA_963932145.1 Acanthosepion lycidas | reverse complement strand
ACTTACTTTAAGGGGTTGTTTATATGAATAGAAGGTGAAGATAACGGATAACTGTAGTTTTGAACAGGTTATATGAATTTGAAATGAAATAATTTTAGCTCGGCCGCTAAAATACTTATAATGAAATTTGTTTTGTTAATGAGGCTTTGATTCATTAAAGAAATAAAATTGTTATAATAGATACACGAACCAAGTAAATAGTTGTGGGCTAAATATTTACAACGACTTACGTAAGTCAAATGAAATTTATGGAGCCAGTTCTTCTTCTTTTAGCTATGGATCAAACAGTTTCAGAAAATGACAACTCAACGATGCTCATACACTTCTAACGTATCGACAGTCATCATATCAGTCCTGGAGGATAGGCCACAGGTTCAACATGCTAATTGTCGTTGTGGGTTTGCTAAACCTATGTCCAGCCAGATTTGAATTCAGTGTTGTGCTTCTCGTAGACTGGTTACCAACCAAGGTTAGAAATGTCAGTCTACCTTTTGCTGTTAATTCAAAGAAAATAGGGGAGATAAGATGGATTCATAACTTTCCCAGGTTTATTTCTATGAAAGCGAGCCGAATTCGAACTTGACATGCGCGCGCGCACACACACACACACACACACACACACACACACACACATATATATATATATATATATATATATATATATATATATAGATAGATAGATAGATAGATACACTACAGTTCAAAAGTTTTAGGTGAACACTGGAAATTTTTTAAATTAACCCCAAAACTATTTGTTTTGTACTTTAAATAAGAGAAATGTATTATACACGGCAAATAAAGTGAATCATGATATTTTTTATTATAAATCATATTATGACAAAAAAGTCAATTTGTAATTAAATTTTGCTCTTCTGTAGCCTTGATTGCTGCAGCATAATGTTTGGCATTGGTTGCAAATGTTTCTCAAAGTATAAGTTTGATAATTGATTCCATTCTTTTTTCAAAGACTCTAAGAGCTCGATTCCATTTTTTTCACACTTTTGTCAAGTTCATCCCATAACAGTTCTGTGCTTGGCTTAAAATTTTTGAAGTGTTGCATACATATATATATATATATATATATATATATATATATATATATATATATATATATATATATACTACACATGTACGCACCCACCACATACACGTTCACGTTCACAAATACACACAAATCTATCTATCTATCTATCTATCTATCTAATGTATGTATATATATATATATATATATATATATATATATATATATATATATATATATATAGACAGAGAGATATATACTACACATGAGTACATACACACACGTACAGCCGTGCACAAAAACACGCGTAAACGCAAACATATATACAGAAAAAAAAAATCTACAACCAATAAAAACGCATAAATTATTTTTCATTATAAACTAAGGGATATAAGAAAATCCACAGACAATTGGTGAAACCTCCTGAGGAGTAGATCCAACGATTACAAAAAGTTTCGTTTACAAAACTCTGAATCAGTCAGCTAAAAAAAATGTAGGATTGAATGAAACAACTTATACGTCAAGGGTACTAGCTTCCACTATTTTCCACAATTAATTTTCCGTAAACTTAATATATTTGTCAACATTTGTTATGGGGTCCACCCTTTTTTCATATAAGTGGACTCTACCAAGTGTACCTGGACTGCTGCCGTTAAATACCCAGAGTTACAGTCAGTGAGGGTAGTCGGTAGTCGGATGTCAGTCGATGTCGGACGACCGGCTGAACGGTTGAACTCTCTGCCTTCGGGCGGGGAGGAACCCGAAAGAGGCTACGCCGAAGGGCGGAATCTCGTTCGGGGAGGTAAACCGACCCTGAACCCGTTTATACGGGTTCAAAGGGCATATTTTTGGCCGAGCCCACGGGCTCGGAGATCCCACATTAAACCGGCCTTGTGCCACATGATACCCTCGTGGGGGGGTGACTAAATACTAGTCGGTAGTCGGATGTCAGTCGATGTCGGACGACCGGCTGAACGGTTGAACTCTCTGCCTTCGGGCGAAGAGGAACCCGAAAGAGGCTACGCCGAAGGGCGGATTCTCTTTCGGGGAGGTAAACCGACCCTGAACCCGTTTATACGGGTTCAATGGGCATATTTTTGGCCGAGCCCACGGGCTCGGAGATCCCACGTTAAACCGGCCTTGTGCCACATGATACCCTCGTGGGGGGGGTGACTAAATACTAGTCGGTAGTCGGATGTCAGTCGATGTCGGACGACCGGCTGAACGGTTGAACTCTCTACCTTCGGGCGGGGAGGAACCCGAAAGAGGCTACGCCGAAGGGCGGATTCTCTTTCGGGGAGGTAAACCGACACTGAACCCGTTTATACGGGTTCAAAGGGTATATTTTTGGCCGAGCCCACGGGCTCGGAGATCCCACGTTAAACCGGCCTTGTGCCACATGATACCCTTGTGGGGGGTGACTAAATACTAGTCGGTAGTCGGATCGTTGTCGGACGACCGGCTGAACGGTTGAACTCTCTGCCTTCGGTTGGGGAGGAACTCGAACGAGGCTACGCCGAAGGGCGGAATCTCGTTCGGGGAATTAAACCGACCCTGAACCCGTTTATACGGGTTCAAAGGGCATATTTTTGGCCGAGCCCACGGGCTCGGAGATCCCACGTTAAACCGGCCTTGTGCCAAATGATACCCTCGTGGGGAGGGGTGACTAAATACTAGTCGGTAGTAGGATGTCAGTCGATGTTGGACGACCGGCTAAACGGTTGAACTCTCAGCCTTTGGGCGGGGAGGAACCCGAAAGAGGCTACGCCGAAGGGCGGATTCTCTTTCGGGGAGGTAAACCGACCCTGAACCCGTTTATACGGGTTCAAAGGGCATATTTTTGGCCGAGTCCACGGGCTCGGAGATCCCACGTTAAACCAGCCTTGTGCCACATGATACCCTTGTGCGGGGGGTGACTAAATACTAGTCGGTAGTCGGATAGTGAGAGGATATACGGAGAGTGAGAGAATATACGAACGGAGATAGTGTGAGATAATCTCTTGTGAAAGTCAGTTACAAGCACGTAGACTCTAAGGAAGTCCTACTTCGAGACTGTATATATCTATCTGTATTTGCTTCTAACCGTGTTCCTGGACTTAGTAACAGTATTACTCTTTGTATGATTGTGTAAATACATTTTATTTCTTATATTTAATTATTGCTTTTATTATTCCTTGGAGACCGAATTCATCTCGGAATCCACAACAATATTAATTGCCTTTTCTACATTCACTTTTCCACATTTCTTAGTTTCATATAAGAAGAAAATCAGTAACTTCCAACACCGAGGTTCCAGCGTGACATTCTGGACATATGAATATATTTTTCTGTTCGGTGTATAAATAGCGGTTTCAGGATACTGACTGCAGTGGTTATTAAGTTATTATTGAGTGACTGTTGAGTGGAACTATCCAGTCGAATTAGTGTGAATCATTGTGCGTCGATGATTTGGGTTTTGATTTAGGATTTACCAGACGTTAATCCAAGCAGCTTTAATGGTTAAACATCTTTGGTTGACAAAACTTAGTGAAGGTGTTAGTATGATTAGTATTTTCAAAATATCATATAGGTTATTCTTATAGTATATTATAATGCTTCTGAAATAGCTTCCAACATTAACAGAGCATGTGGTGAAGAGATTAAGTGTCGTAGGACAGAACGGCGCTAGTTTCTGAAGTTCAGTAGTGAGGATACTAGTCTTGAAGATCAAAGTGGAAGAGGATGTCGATCTGCAATTGACAATAAACATCTTGAGACACTACTCAAAACACCAAAGAAATATCTCAGGTAATGGGCGTCTGCATTTCAACAATATCTCAAGAAAATTATCAAAGTCAACAACCTCGATAAATGGTTCTCACATTAATTCACTGAATCTTAAAGAGTTTGACATTTTGGTGGGTGTTCTATGCTGCATCTGCGAAATTCGAATGTTCCATTTCTTAAGCGAACAGCGAATTTTGATGAGAAACAGTCTTTTATAGCAATCGCAAACAATCGGCTAAATGACCTGATCGTGAGGAAGGACACAAACATTTTCCTAAAGCTAAATTTCACCAAGAGAAGGTTATCGTGACTATCTGGTGGTCCAACTTGGAGTTAATAATTACAGCTTTCTATCCAAAGCATCACTGCTGAAATTTAATGCTAAATAACTGGATGAAATGCACATTCAGTTAAGTAAAATACAACTGAAACTAGTTAATTGACGACAAAGAATTCAGCTTCAAGAAATGCTGGGCGACATATTGCCAGGATGACACTGAAGAAGCTGCGCGACTTGGGATACAAGACTTTGCTACATCCGTCTTATTCCCCTGATTTCTTGCCCAATGGCTTCTACTTTTTAAAACATCTTGACAGTTTTTATGCCTAAAGATATTTCGTTTCAAAGAAGATGCAGAAACTGCATTCAAAGATTTCTTGGCCTCCAAACATTTAGAGTTTTATCGTAAAGGCAAAAATAATGTTGTAATTCGATAGTAGACATGAATAGATATTAAGGGTTCATATGTTGACTTATTTAAACTCTTTAAATACATCAATTTAGAAACAAAAATTGATTATAAAATCAGACATTATTTTCACAATAATAATAATAATAATAATAATAATAATTATAATAATAAGTGTATTACCTGATATACTTGTGTATATGTCGACTTCATGTAGAGTCCGATCCCTGAATGTTTTGCATGCGTATAGTGTAACCGATTATCAGAAATGCTTTATTTTCAAACTCTTAAAAAATATCTGTGCATAATGCGAACCACACATTTTTGCGTAAAAAATACATCATAAAATCTCTCAATTTACATGAGTATATATATCTTTTTATTGTTTTAATCGACCCCCACCATGCAACGCAGTCAAGCCACTAAAACACAAGGGATTACAGAGTATGGAAAAATTAAAAACTGAACAAAGGAAGAGTAATCAAGAGGAATGTAGATAGCGATTGACATTGCATTTAAATTTTTGAAGATTAAAGTTGGCTGGAAAGTATAGAGCCAGAAGGGATTTCTACAAGCGAGAAGTGTGGGAAAATAAATTCTTAGGATAGAAGTTACGGCTACATTTCGCCAGCCTAACTCTTGGTGAAATCTTAACGTCAGTTTAGTACTGCGCTTAAATTAAAATAGCGAAAAGTTCACCCGAACAATTACCACGAGAATTTTCATAGAAAAGACACAGAGAGGCAGCTTTACCGCAGTGGTAAAGCGACTGAGGCCGAGCCAATAGGTCAGGACCAATAATATTGCTGATTCTTCTTTGGGATCTTATCAAGGAGCATAAGGTAAATAGCAAAGGCAGCGGATCATATATGGCAGCAATATTCAAAGTATGGACAAATGACAGACTTATATATATGTATGATAGATTCTGGAGAGAAAAATTGTCTCGCACGACCCAGTCAACCGACTTTCTAAGCAGCTGAACTAGCAAAGGATTCAATATATATGGTAATGACGAAGTAACTCCATACAAAAATGTAGAATATAAAATAAGCAAGAAACAATAGAGCATCTAATCTATGGATGCTCAGATGTGTCCAAAAGCGGAATACACCCACTTCAAAGTCAAATACAAATACTCGGGACATGAGCCATCAACTGTAACAGAAAACGATGAAGATACCATTTACTCGGAAATGCCAATCAAAACTGATAAAGAAATTAAGGTCAACAGACCCGTTATTCTCGTGAAGAATATGGACGAAAGAACTGGCCTGCTCACCGACATGTCACTCGTCATCGAAAGTAACACCAGCCTGAAAACAAGAGAAAAACTCCCCCATCTTACTGTAAAGATCTAGAAATAGAAATTGAGAGGATGTGGTGTATGATGACCTCAACAATACAATAAGGAAAAAGACCATTTGCTCTTTTCATCCTACTCGTTATTGCTCATATTATTAGTGGGTGCTATCCCTCAAATAATTTCTCCCATTCCAAGGTGAGTAGTAGGTATGATGACAAACTACATTCGACAGCAAGGCCTCTGATTGAGAGATCAATGGTTATGAGGAGCGTGAAACTACCTCTTAATTGCTGTTGTTATCGCCCCCCACTCCCGGAAACCGCACGTCAGACACTATGAAAGTAAAAATAAAAAAAATACATTTTGATAGTAGAAATACCAGAAATATATTTTTTATGTGAAAAAATGAATAAAAATTAGCAACAATACTAACTTATTGCAAAATTAGCAACAAAACATTTTTATTTGTAAAATTAGCAACAGTAAATTTTTATTGTAAAATTAGTAACAAAACATTTTTATTTGTAAAATTAGCAACAAACCATTTTTATTGTAAAATTAGCAACAATGCCTTTTCATTTTAAAATTAGCAAAATACCTGCTGTTTATTTATAGTTGAAGGCATACAATTGCGTTTAATATATATTTATTTTAAGTCATAAATTTTTTCAAATTATTTATAATTAATTAAATAACCCATAGAGGTGTCGATATACCACTAAAGAAAATTAAACATTCCAAGGGGTGGACTCGACAATATGTGTGAACAAAGCAAGACGCCAAGGAAAACTTGTGAATAATAATAATAATAATAATAGAAATGGGAGTATATGCAACACAACACTTCGTACATTCCGCTTTTTCAGGTTTCCAGCAAAAGCAACATTATTCTATCGTATCGAGTAACGAGACAAATATCGTAAAGCCGAGAAGATTGGAAGGAAAATTTCGGGTGGCATCAGAATCTTTTCTCATGGAAATTTTTTTTTTTTTTTCATAACACCCTGGATCCCTTCTTTATTTTACTCTATTCCCCACTTAAATATCCAGAAAGACACGCGAATTATGTCTGAAACAAGAGGAAGAATGTAATAAATCACTTACACTAATGTTAACTGAGTCGAACACAGACATCATAGACATACATCACGCTTTTGGACGCGAATAAGAGAAATACAGACCGAAACCGTTTTTTTATATATATATATATATATATATATATATATATATATATATATATATATATATATATATATATATATGAGTAACGTAAATTTTGGCAGGATGTATTCATCCAAATAAGTCTGACTTAAAAGAACCAACGAGGTCTATCTGTTTATTTTTTTAATGTATCTTTCGGATAAAGAGTTGTGTATTGTGTTCGAAGTTGTGTATAAATTACAAGTTTGAAGCGGGACGTCATATGTAATGGCGTTGGAAACGAGGCTGCACAAAGAAAAATGAGATTTATTTGATTATTAATTTGATTTAAATTTTTGTTTTTTATTTTATTTTTATTATTTTTATTATTATAGCACTGATAAAATATGTGCACATATTATATCATACTAACTTCAAGATAGCTTCTCTTGTTGTGAATGGTATATTATTTAATGTGGGCTTTTTATTTTGTATAATCAATAGTTTGCACAATTTTGATCCTTCCTTGCATTGGGTACTGTAGGGTATTTTGGTATTAACGATTAATGTTTGTCTTATGTTGATGTTTGAGTGGATTACGTATGAACAGCTTACCCAAAACTTCGAGAACAATACTGAACACCTTATCAGAAAATTGGAAAAATACAATAAAAAATTAAACAGGCAGATTTTGTCGAGTGTTTTTAATTAAACTTGTTTATATATATATATATATATATATATTGACGGCCATAGGGTTGCTGGCATCCCGGGAAAACTGAACTTCGACGCCCTTACATGTATAATATTAAAAGACTTTTATTAGGAGAAAAAATGAAAATACACAATAAGGAGTTTATGATAATATACAGCTTAATACAAGCCAAAGAAAACATTCATTATCCTAAAAAAAACATTTTTTCTAGCCTTTAGATCTGCAAATATTTTCATGGCACTTTCTACGTCTATCTTTTTGCAAGATCCCTTTCTATCGACAAAATAGCCAAATAATCTAATCTGTTTTCTGTCATGGACAACTGCAAATGTGTTTTTATAAGATTTTGTTTTGTAAGAGCCCTTAAAAAATGAAATAGCAGCATTATTATCTTATTTTTTTATATTGCTTTAATACTGATAAAATATGTACGCCCATTAATTACATCATATGCAATATCAATTAATACATTCCTCTGTGGTGAATGGTATTTTTTAATGGTGGCTGTTTATATTGTATAATCAATAGCTTTTTGAGTTTTGAGTATTTCCTTGCATTGTGTGCTCTAGAGTATGTGGGTGTTATCTCCTAGTATTCGGCCAACAAAACAATGAGAAACAATGTAAAATGGTGCAGAAATCCAAAGGCGCATTGAATAAGGGAAAGGAAGGGAATAAAGTCGCTAAGCCGAAATGCTTTGCGGTGTGTGAAAGAATATGATAAAAATACCAACATTATTAAAGAGAGAAAACAATAAAAGAACAATAAATAAATAATTCATATTATGTTTCCTTCTACTGGGTGTGCTGTATAGTATTTTAGTTATATCCACTGTTATTTGTTTTATGTTGATAATTGTAATTCATTCAAAATTAAAATACTCAAGAGCACCGATTGAAAGAAAAAAACTCAAAATTTTAGAAGATTTTGTATGTATAGCTTGCCACTCAAATTCGAGGATACCCGTCTACTATTGCGGCTAACCAATCACTATTGCAGACGCTTGCTCAGGGGCATTTGTATTTATTCAACACACACAGAGCCCACCTGTGGTTCATACTGCAAATATGCTGAGCAGACCTTAGTAACAGTTTAGCGTGATCAACAAGTTAAACAAAGTCATCAGGCTCAAGCCCTCGGCCACGATGACTTGTGACTTCGTGTTAGCACAGCTATCGACCGCACTCAAGACTACCGTCTACCCAGTTTCACTCACAAGGCTTAGGTCAACCCGTGGCATGGTTTTCAGGCACTTTCCAAAGGTGCCGCAACGCTGGGATCGACCCCTCCAGTCCGATAACATCAGGAAGTCTCTTTCCCGACAAATCAACTATGGTGAGATTCGAACCTGGGTCTCATTTTTTAGAAAGAGAACGTTCTCACCACTCCTGCAATTGCCCATTGAAGCTAGTATTATACAAAATAAACAGCTCACATTAAATAAAATATTATTCACCACAGGATAAAGTATCTTAAACAGCATATGATATAATTAATGTGTGCATATACTTTATCACTATAATAATAATAATAATAATAATAATAACAATAATAATAATAAGAAGAAGAAGAAGAAGAAGAAGAATATAAATATAAATTCAAAAAATTAAATAATATTGTCTACGAATTCTCATGACGCCTAGAAGATTTCATGTCGAATACTTATAAAAAGACAACATTAGATATTTACATTGGGCACAAATGCACCATGATCTCTTGCAGACTGACTTGTCACCTGTCGAAACACAATACAATCCTTGCACACATCGATCAGCACATCATGAACGACCAAAGTACACCATCAATATAAGACGAATACTTGTAGATTACATCAAAATACTTTGCAGCATATGATGCAAGGAAAAACTCAAAACGCTAGAAGCTATTATTATACAAAATAATCGGCCCACATTAAATAAAATATTAAATAAATAAGTGCATATGATATAATTCACGCATACACACTGATATAACGCACTCACTCAATTCCGTTGTTTATAGCATTGCTTGTAAGGGGAGTGTTTAGTGAGATTTTCTCACTACACCACAGATGTTGCATCAGTGACCATAGTTGTGCAGCAAGAGAGAGAGATAGAGAGAGAGAGAGGGAGAGAGAGAGGGGGAGAGAGAGAAGGGGGAGAAAAAGAGAAAGATAGGATTAAAACAAACATAGAATTTGCCACTTAGCTGATTAACGTACCCAGAGTTTCATAAACGAATTGTTTTTGTAATCGTTCGGTCAACTCGTCAGGATTTTTAACAATTGATTAGACAGATAGGTAAATTGATCTACTGATATGTATTTATGTGTCTTCTTCGCAGATATTTTATAGGCAAGACAGGAAAGTCAGTATGGCTTGCCAATTATTCTTCAGTTGAAAATCCAGAATCCATTCCTCGAATCCTTCCTACAAATAAAGACTCTCTGACGATAAAAAAATCCCAGAACAAATTTTTTAGTAGCGCGCCACATCATAAGTTATATTTTCTGATCGACTGGGAGAAAATTTGTGTCATATTTCTACGTGACTTACCAGTGTTTTATTGGTCTGTTTCTAAAGGTCTATCCTATGATGATAATCTGTAGTTTGACGTGCCCTAATGGCATGATACGTAAATACATACACGCATATATATATATATATATATATATATATATATATATATATATATATATGTGTGTGTGTGTGTGTGTGTGTGTGTGTTTGTGTGTGTGTATTGTTAAATATAACAGACAGCGAATGGCTATTATGTCTGATCATGAGCCATTCTAAACTTCGTATATTTGCTTTAATTTCGGGTGAAAATAAAGAGAAACTTTTCCAACATTTGGCTACTTTTATTAAGCTGTTCCTTGATCTAAGCTTTCGGCTTCACAGAGATTATGCGGACATTTAAACCATGATATTCACCATCAAAGATGATATTCTATTATGTTGACATAGTAGATTGCTAACTCTAATCACCCACCGTCCAATATATTCCATTATCTGTAGAACGTCGAACACTCCTCTAACAAAGAAGAGTTCGGGAAACATAGAACGGTTTATAATAAAGTTCCTAGTGATAGTGGATATAAATCTTCTGAAATTAAGTTTGTAGAATATTAGTAGAATATATTAAATCGAACTAGGAAGATCATCTGGTTCTTATCAACAGTGCGCATCCACTACCAACTGTAACAAAGGGTCTCGGTGACGAAGTGGTAATGAATTAGACTCGCTATAGCGCAAACTATAGCAGGTGTAATTTGTTGCCACTTCCTCGCGAAGGCCCGTTGGGTACAGTTGGTATGACGTTTTCCTGATATCGTAACTGTCGGTAGTGGCTTTCTGCATTCTGTTGAGGTTTCTTCGAGACTCGATGAATTACTTAATTACATATATATATATATATATATATATATATATATATATATATATATATATATATATATATATCTTAATCATTTCACCGCAAGTAAGGCAATAAAGCCGCTAAGACGTAAGTGAGGTAACTAAGAATATAAGAAAAAGTATCCATTATTAAAGTTGTATAATAAGAAAATTCAGTAGATAATGAATATTATATTTAATTTTTTGAATATCAAGGTTGACTGAAACGGAAGAAGCCGGAAAGCAAGTACACAAGCTAGAAGTGCAATAGAACAAACTTTCAGTATAGAACTTACGGTTGCATTTCAACTGTAAAATGATGAGACCTAACCACCAATCTAGTACCGGAGTTAAATTGATTAAGTCAAGGTAGCAGCGAGGAAAACTCAGCCGAACAATTACCATGAAAATATTTAAGAAAAAGCACAGGGAAGTTATGTTTCTGTAGTGGGAATATATCTGAAATCGAGCTGCCAGGTCAGGATCAATAACATTGTCATTGAAAATTTTTGCCCCGAGAAAGTGCTTCGCCACTCACGTTATGGATTTACTGATATGATCTGTCTTTGGAAAGATAGGGTGTGGATAAATATAATAAAAGGTTCAATTACAGTTGACAAGCAAACTTTCCTGATACAGGGACATTGATCATTTAAATGAAAAAGCACAGGGAAACCACGTTATCGCGGTGGGAATGGAAAGGACTGAATCAGAGAGGACAGCACAGGGACCATAATATAGTGTATTCATATTTATCAAGAATCTCTAAATATATAGCAGAAGTATGAGATGAGATTGACAGGCTGTCATATTTTGTTTTGATAATTATCTTATCACTCTTTATCTCGCTATTTATTTCAGTCAATCTATCTATCTATTTATCTATCTATCTATATATATATATATATATATATATATATATATATATATATATATATATATATATATATATATATATATCTCAGTCTTTTAATATCTATCTATCTATCTATCTATCTATCTATCTATCTATCTCAGTCTGTTCTTTAATATCTATCTTTAATATCTATCTATCTATCTCTCTCTCTCTCTATCTATCTATCTATCTATCTATCTATCTCAGTCTGTTCTTTAATATCTATCTTTAATATCTATCTATCTATCTCTCTCTCTCTCTATCTATCTATCTATCTATCTCAGTCTGTTCTTTAATATCTATCTTTAATATCTATCTATCTATCTATCTATCTATCTCAGTCTGTTCTTTAATATCTATCTATTTCATTATTCTATCTATCTCATTTTTTCTCTCTTTTGCTATCTATGGCTCTTTTTCAGTTTCTCGTGACTTCTATGTACACATTCGAAATGTCGATGAATTAGCAAAAAATCCCCTTAATTTTAAGTACATGAAAATAAGTAAATGGCTGAGTTTCCAAAAATAAACACAGATTCATTTTATTTTATTTTCAAGCAGACACACAGACACACAGACACACACACATAATTTCTTCTAAAAGTGATGGTGCATCTGTGTTTATCCGTTTTTAAGTGTGTCTGTCTGCTCGTGTCTCCAACGATCGCACAGACACACGTTGGAAACAATGTTTTTATTTTTACAATATCGTGATAAATAAAACTTAAAAGAGACATCGAAACATTTCTTGGCGGCTTTAATCTTTGTCGCCCTCAGCATTTATCTTCGGCAAATAATAGGTTTTGTTTTTTGCCTTCATCCAGATTAGCTGACATAATAAATCACTTAGTGCCTGTAGTTTTTCAAAGATCGTTCTATTCTTACATTCTAATTGAAACAAAAAAGAAAAAGAAAAAAACGAAACTTATGTAAAGCATTCATAGAATCTGTAAATTCCTCGGCGTGGCTTATTTTTTTATCCTTGGTTTTACTTAGAATTCATTATATATATATATATATATATATATATATATATATATATATATATAAAAGTGAACATTGAAGTCAACACTCATAGGCGACAGGCTGTTTCATGCTAGACGCAATCACGGCCTGACGTTTAGCATAAAACAGCCTGTCGCTTCTGAGTGTTGACTTTAATATTTACTTTTATAACCGATCTCTATTGAAAGATGGAATCACACTAAACCTGTGTTTCCACCCTCTAATAAAGATCGTTAATCAAACTTCAGCAGAAATGTCTCCAAGTGTTGAATTCAATGTTCACTTTTTTATATATATGTGTGTGTGTGTGTATATATATATATATATATATATATATATATATATATATATATATATATATATATATATTAATTTCGATTATAGGTGCTGTTCAACTTATATTTACATGAATCATTCATACAAAAAACAAATATAGAGGTTAATGATTTGAATGGCGAGAGTACATCTTCGCAAAGAATTTCAATAAGTTACACTAACCCCGAACCTGTATATGAATGATATGATCCCTGTTTATAAATTCCAGTTTCATAAGGTCTTTTTTAGTTTTTACAAGCTTTCGTCTGTTTCTACAGACATCCTCAGGTATGGAAATAGATTTGTTCTTGTATATATATATATATATATATATATATATATATATATATATATATATATATATATATATATACAAATAAAGAATTAACCCACTGAAAAAGAAATTACATTTAAATAAAGAAGACATCATTATCCCTTGAAGGAAACCTTTTCGGCCAATACATTATCAACATTTGGATGTTGGCGAATAGAACAAATAATTTAGCCACATTTGCAGAAATAGCGAATTAGGAGGGGAAACATAAACACGATTAAAATAGATTTTAATTGTAAATAAATTGTCTTTTAAAAGCAAATAATAAAAGGTTACAAAAAGAGTATAAAATAGATGGTTTACTCATATTCCCCTATACAAACATAAGGAACGAATAATGTGATCTTTCTGCTTACATAGGCTAGGCTGTTGAAATTAAATACACACGGCCTCTAGAATTCTAAGGCGATGAACAGAGCAAGATCTATGTGAAATAGAGAATAACGCGTCACATATGACACCGTCCCGATTGACTAATAAATGTTCTCCAATGTCCTGAACAGGTTGTGGGGTTTTGAAATAACTTTGACTATTCGATCGTAAATAAGCAGGCACATGATGCATAATTTGAGTTTACAACCTTTGAGTGGTCCGTCCTATATAAACGACATCACAACGGCATTTAAATGTCTATATAACAGATCTCTTCTGAAAATAGGATAACCGATTTCTATTGAAGGATGGAATCAGACTAGATCTGTGTTTCCATCCCTCATTAAAGATCGTACATCAAATTTTAGTAGAAAGATCACTTTATTTATTTCTTGCATTTGTACAGTGGAATATGAATAAAAACTTTTTATATTATTTTATACTCTTATTCAATCCCGGTGTACAGTGTACATCGGGAATGAATAAGACTAAAGCACTTCTCATTGGTTGAAATGAAAGATTTAAACCCCCTCACCCCATATGAGGTAATTTTTGATTTTGTTGTGCAATTTATAAGCTTTGGTATAATAAATAAATTGAGCTCTTTGTGTGGATCAGTTTTAATATTTGATATTACTAGGATTGACTTGGATTGTATACCAACGTGCATATTACCTGTACTATATATATATATATATATATATATATATATATATATATATATATATATATATATATATATATATATATATATATATATATTAGGTTCCTCCATTGATTTGCTAAAATGTAGCATACCATGATGAAACATGCCGTAAGAATTTAATGCGAAGATATTTAAACTAGATATACAAGTGGGAAGGTTTCTACACTCGAGAGTGTAGTATGTAGGTATCCTTAAGGTCTTTTTCTTTTTCTTATTGCTGAGTTTTTTTTAATCTTATTTAAGGGCATTTAGTTCATTTGGTAAGGTGTCCATTGCTTCTACCAACGGTTTATTTTTCTTTAATATATATATATATATATATATATATATATATATTCTGACATTATATTTCACTAATTACGTTTTAAAATAGAAGTTAAAATTTCTTCAAATGATTAAGATTTTGGATACTTTTTAAAAATACTTAATATTTACTACAAAAACCTGAAATAATTTGAAGACAATTTTTTACGTCAAGGTTAAAATATTGTTAATAAAGGTTTGCAATAGACAGAAATTGAGGGTTCGGTTTACTGTTGTTATTAAGTAATAAACTGATTTTCCCCCCACAATTATTACAGATTTTTACACTGCGCGACAGATTACCTCTCACATATAACGCCTAGAAATACCTCCCACAGATGGTAAGACACTGGTAGCAGTAATGTTTTCTTCTCGGTAATGCCTTAACTATATGAAGGAGGTAATTCTGTGTGGTATATGTGGGAAGTATTTCTGCCGCACCTTGTAAAACGACTGAAAAATATTATTTAAATAATCACCTGTGAAAGCCTTCGAATCATTTGACAGACAAGGAAATATGTCGTCATTCAGTCAAACTGATGCATATGGTGTCCCTGCCCCGTTTAAGAATTGAACCTCAAATATTATGCGCATTTTACATATACTAGTGTATAATACGCATTAAGGTGATGGATGTGCAAGTGGTGTAGTGGTTAACGGTTAGGAACTCAAACTAGGTGAGCCGAATGTGAGTTCTAGTCAAGTACGTTACACTTTCTCTGGCTGAAATAGCAGCGCAGATTAGACTCTCTAGCTAGGATTGGCAACCAATCTAGGAGAAAGAAACTTTTGAATTCAAAAGCGTTTATAACCCTGATTCTGTGCATATTATACATCCAAACGACAACTTCATAGACTCCAGCCGACCTCCAGTTGCATATTATTTCTTCTTATTCTTCTTATTCTTCTTCTCATTATTATTATTATTATTATTATTATTATTATTATTATTATTATTATTATTATTATTATTTATGTTGTATCCACTTTACTTTCGTGTCCCAACCAGATACCTAAATTCAGAAATGGCTTTATGGTATTTTTCATTGTAAAAAACAAAAACAAAAAAGCTAAGATCATATAGATATCAAATAAGATAGTTACATCGTTATTTTTGGTAACTGCATCTGGTTGGTGCTCATATCATCTCTCAGTGGTTTCGATTTTGTGCTTCTTGCATATTTTCCAGTGCGCATATGATCCTACCTTGCTATTATTATTATTATTATTATTATTATTATTATTATTATTATTACTAAGTTTGTATTATATTCATCGCCGAAACATGTCCAAAGTGTAATTTTCCAAATTGACTTGTATATTTACTATTCTAAAACGAAATCATAGTCCATCTTAATCTGTTTGTATTACTTTTGCAAAAAATGTCCTTTAATAAAAGGATGCATGCCTTTCATCTCTCGCAGCAATGTTATAAATAGCAGTTTTCACTTGGTTCTCTAGTCCTATGTGGCAAACTGTATAAAACTTTAAATTCCACACATACAGGAACCGATGTTTCAACGTGACTCGGCCGAAAGCTGTAGTTATTGGGAAAACATCCTAACGGGCGTCTTTTACACAAAGTAGTTCTTGTTAAGAAGCTGTTCTAGTAGAACTTGCCTCTTACTGGAGGAATATTTTGGCTAGATTCATGTGGGGTAGTTAGCAAAAGGCTCTTACGCTGCGACAATTGTTTTTTCTATCAGAAATTCTTAGCTTTTCTGTTCATTTCTAATTTCAGAAACTTAAAACGGGAATCGGCTCTCTCTCTCTCCCTCTCTCTCTTATTATGATTAATTTTGATCTTTGTTCTTGAAGTCTTCTTCAGTTTTTCCTTGTGCATCAATCGCAACGATCACCTGCGTGTAGCAGTAGTTGAATTCTCCCGGCTTCTTGGCGAGTGTGATACGATCAGACATTTTTGAACGCATCAAAGACGGATTAAGAATGCGGCTGGCTTATAACTCGAGCCGTTACGCCTAAAGAATATCAAATGCGCAAAATATATGCTCTTCAAATGAAGATTACCTCCAACAGTTTTAAGTGGTCATGATACACGTCGGTCTGAAGTGAAAATATAACATTCCTAAACTTTTTTTTTAAGCATTTCACCCCAAGCAAGGCGGGGAGCCACTAGGACGCAAGGGGTTACAGAAAATTTAGAGCAAGACCAGATAGGAGTGATAGAAGAAAGGATGAGGAGTAGGGTAGTGGAAAGATCAAAGCAACTGGAGATATCGATTGACATTACACTTGAATAGCTGGAGATTATAGCTCTCAGGGAAACTGGAATAGGGAAGGGAGTTCCACAGGTGAGAGGTGCGAGACATGAAGCTATTGAAGTAGAAGAGACAGTGAAGGGGTGAGAGCGGGATGCCAGACTCGTAGGGCGCTTGAACTCATGACGTCTGGGAACCAGCGAATGCAGCTCCTCGGAGCAATTTCCATGAAAGTATTTGTAGAACAGGTAGAGGGAGGCGACGGCGCGTCTGTGAGAAAGTGACTGTAGACGAGATGCCAGAGCAGGGCCAACTACATTGCATATCCTCCTCTGGAGCCTATCAAGAACCCCGAGGCAAACAGTAGGGGCACACCAGACCATATATGGCAGCAACTTGACTGTAGAGCAGAGAAACATGGTTATAATTTTGCTTGCAATTTGTGGCAAGAATTATAGTAAAAGTTATTTTCTTTTATGTGTCATGTCCGCTCAAGACATAGGCGATCACGGCTTTCCACAACTTCCTGTCCTTTGATGCCCTTAATAAACTTTGTTAACTCTGTTATTTTACAATGTCTCTTCCTGATGTTAAGTATAAGTTTCCTTTTTGTTTCCATTTTCTCCAAAACTTCATCGTTGCTCATATGTTTGGCCCATGTTATCGTCAGCATCCTTCTATAGAACCACATCTCTGTTAGTTCAGCTCTCTTCATCTTTGAGGAGATCGTCCAGTGACATATATGACGATAGCTATCACATAGTAAGTTAGTACTCTTTTTCTTGTTTCTAGCGATTTTTTTTTTATATTTCTTAATACTCAGCTTATCTTTTGGAATTCTTTCTTGGCTATTCCAATACGTCTTCGGATTTCAGTGTCACAGTTTGCTCTATTAAAGGCTTCCCAGATACGTAAATTTCCGCACTTGTTTGGCATTGGTACCTGCGACTGGAAAACTTACGTTGCCAATAAAAACCGACCTCAAAAAATCATTTTGAAATCATGCATGTGCTGTTTAGGCGTTTTTTGAATAATTCTGTGCTGCTGAAACTATAAATAACTGAATCCATTTTCGCCATTTGCTTTAGGGGTCTTGCTGCAGAATAACCCGTGCCCTGCGCCCAAAATTTACAGTTTGGAAAGTTATTTGTTATAACAAGGTCCGATCAAAGACTATCAGGATTAGGGAAGGAAAGTACAAGAGGTATCAATTCGACATTTGATCCCTTTCGAATTAGTCCTCTTCTGAAGCCATACACTTTATCCAGCGTCGTTTCCATTGATGGAAGCATTCCTAGAACTACTTTTTGAGAAGAGCAAGCAACTGCTCCGTCACTTTTCTCTTTGATTTCCTCAACGTCTTGAAATCTTATTCCTTTCAAGTAGGATTTAATTTGGGGGCAAAAGAAAAAGTCGCCAGTGTCGAGATCTGGGAAATATGTGTTTGTGGGACTTGGGGAATATTGTGTTTGACCAAAAAACCGATACACAATCCACGGTTTGACGGAACGTCTGTGGTGTGGTGAAAACGAGCACACTCTACACACTTTCCATCCAAGTACTGCTATAAACAACGTAAGTGAACGAGAAAGTTATAACAAGATCAATTCGTGCTAAGCGGCTTTACTCTACGTACATTAGCTTTATTACCATTGTGTTAGTCACGATAGTTTTTGTTCAGTTTTCGTAACTATCAAAAAAAAAAAAAAAAGAGAAAAAAGAGAAATGCTTAACACAATTTTAGCATCAAATAAAACACTCCCGGAATACAAAGGAAATAGGAACACAAGATCTTATTAAAATTCGAATATTGAGAGAAATCTGTCGATATGACAATAACTTTCGCTTATTTCATTTTCAGAAACTTTTAGTAGAATTTTCCGTTTTAAGTTCCTACAGGTGTTAGCCATCATTCGTTTGTCCCATCTTGTTTGACGCCATTTTCCATTGATTTAATGTCCCGGCAGATTTTTATCACCTTTTTCATCATTAACATCACCAAAATTATTTATTGATTGTAAGTATATTTTGGAGATATTAATGATTTTCTGTTTTACTATTTAACACATTCCGAGAAATGAAAAGGTGGATTCATAGCTTTTTCCAAGGTTATTTGCACCTAAGTGGATATAACAAACCCGACTGGAATTCGAACATGGCTCTGCAATTTCTAATTCTGAGCAATTGTCCATTATACAACCCGCACATCTTAGCATGCTGCACATGATATTTCCGAGCGATCACCCCCATCTAGTTACTGACCAGTTTCAACTTTCTTTAACTTCAATGATCGGACGAGAGCTGCTGCTTCATCTTGATATGGCCATAAGAGCACCGAGATGTTCAAATTGTAATTGATAGGGATAATTCCAAGTGGAATATTAATTCAAGGAGAGCTCAATGTATTATTGTTAATTCTTTCTTTTTTCTATTTCTCCTCTTTAACCCAATATATCTGTTTGGATGGTTTGATTCCATTTCTAAAAAAAATGTTCGGTCTGAGGAGATCAACATAAAAATATTCATGAAATAAATTGAAACGAATATGGATTTTTAACGTTTGTCTTGATTTATCAATATATATATATATATATATATATATATATATATATATATATATATATATGAGAGAGAGGCAGATACCGAGAGAGATTAGTATAGACGGGCATAAACTTGTTGATTTAGTCCGTTTGTATTTATCTGTGAATTTCTTGAATATCTTTTTTTCAAATTATTCCAAAAATTAAAAAAAAAAATAACAAATTTTTACATTTTGTAAAATGTTTTGCATTTTCAATTTATTGCTGATTTTTATGTAATTTGATGAGTAGAATCCGATG
>OZ010604.1:28588158-28603158 GCA_963932145.1 Acanthosepion lycidas | reverse complement strand
GGACCTAAGGAATACAGTTCGCCCGAACACTTTCCATGAAAGTAGCAATAAAGCAGCGAGAGGCTCACCACAACCTGCCCATGAGAGAGTGTTTGGTGAGTGGAAAATAATTTGTCACTCAAAAGAACTAGGAGACGCCTTTGAACTCTATCGAGACTAGAAGGACAGGACTGGGTAGCTCCCACCCAAATACTCTATTTTCGGCCTAATTTAACACTAGAGGATAGCGTGAGGAGTCGGGTACAGGGAGCGATACAGACATTTTGTTGGACTGTTTTCTTTTGATGATGTATGGTAGGGGTCTCACGGAGATATTTTAACCTGACGCAATGTCATGAAAGATACTACTGCGGCAATGCCGCTAACAGAAATTATTTAGCAGACAAATGAGTTAAACACCCATTTCGACTGACAGACATTTGACGAGAAGACTTAATGACCAAAACGTTATGAAATTAAAAACAATTTTAATTTTGCGTGCGTTTCTTTCTCTTCTTTTTTACAGAAATTTTGTCCTTTATAAAACCCGGAGGCCACTGAGGTAGAGAGTTACGTTTGGAGGCTATTTGTGTGTAGAGAAGTGGAAGACAACGGTTTAAGAAAGCCTTAAACAGGTTAAGATTTTAGTGATCGGGGAAGCAACAACTTGGGAGTCGATTGCACAAAGCGGACAGAGTGTTAAAGAGGAAGAGACATAGTTTATGTAGATATGTGAGGAAGATAACGGTTAATCCTAGACATGAACAAGTTAAGATTGTAATGATTGGGGAAACATCTTCTAGGGAGTCTGTTCCATCGGGGAGTGGTCCACGGGAAGAAACTGTTTTAGTGGAACTTACTTCTTATCGAATAGGGAGGGAATCTGGGTGGCATGGCTGGTCCTTGCTATGATTGTTTGAATTTACAGGGAATGTAGTTCGTTCGAGCACTTTCCATGGAAGTAGCGATAGAGCAGCGAAATGTTTGCTATATTCCGACTGTGGGAGTGGAGTTGGAGAGTGGAGCATAATTCGTCACGCACAAGGGCTCGGAGACGCTTTTGGACTCTGACAAGACTGGAGAGTGAGGTCTGGGCAGCTCCCACCCAAATATAACAACAGTTCCATTTTTGACCTGATTTTTGTCTTGTAAAGTTAGAGGACAGGAAGAGTCAGATACTTACTGAAGCGTCACAAGGAGTCGACCATTTTTCCAGGATCCTTAGAAATGGAGGATAGAAGAAAGTAGTAGGTCATGCAGATCCAATCACTTGAATCAACCCAAACAAGGATACAGTGTTTAACTGTCTTATATACACCCTTGTGCTAATTAACTGAAACAAGTGCTTTAGTTTTTCTTTCAACATACGGTCAGTTTTAGACCCTCTGGAGTGACAGGGTGAAATTTAATTGGCCTTGAAAAATATTGCGTCATCTTTGATTACATCAGATTTTCATCACACCCAGACATTATTGTCTCGATTGTCAATTAGTTGTCCTACGCCTATTGTCTGCGATGGGCGTTACTCCAAGGAAGCTTACGAACATGGTAACGCTACAGGAAACACGTGCAAGACTTACCAATGAGCAAATCAAAGTACTAAAGACTGGCTAGAAAGCACTCCTGATTTACATCCACTCAAGAATCAATGGTCAATCTGCAAGAATGCACTTCGTGGAATGGACATACGAAGTACTAACATGTGCAGTGGATCTTGTTTCATTGGGAAAATACAAAAAAATTAAGTAATGACGGAATTATTCGTTTTGTTTCAATGAATTTGCACAAGGGTGTACATGATGGCGATGAAATCAGATGCTTGTATAAAAAATCACTTTGGTGTTCATGGATGTCGCAACGAGATGGAAGACATTACAAGTGATGTGAAGAATGAAAGGCTGCTTTCCTCTAAGTAAGATGTGACAATCACAATGTTTATGTGTCATGATGTCCCAAATATTTTCATTTGATAACCTTCTCTTCATACACAGAAAATAGTTTTCCCATCTGTCATTACAGTATAAAGAATAAATAGACCAATTTTTGAGAATATTAAGGTTTATCCAATCTGGAAACACATGCGACAGAATTCAATTAACAGTTGAATAAATAAACATAAATAAATGTCTAACAAAATATTTTATCCTAAACGAAAATTTCGTAGTCAGCATTTATTTAAATATCATTAGTTTGGGCTCATTTTTTTTAAAAAATAGATCCCCCCCCATGCCAGGCAGAAATGGCACAAGAGGGCTACAGGGTGTGGAACAAAGGAACAGAAAAAATAATAATGAGTAGAAAGTGAAAAAATTAATCAGGAAGGCAATAGATAGATTGGATTGAATTTTTTTGCAGAATAAAGTTGACTGGAAAGCACCGAGGCGGAAGGAATTTCCATAACCTATTAGCATAGAAGTTACGGATATTCATCTAACGAGCTCAAATGCATATTAATGACATCTCGACGCTAGTCTAGTACTGCGCTTAAATTCAAAAACTCATCCCAAGAATTACCGTGAAAATATTTATAGGAAAGACACAGGGAGGCAACCTACGGCGGTGGAAAATTGACTGAATCTGAGTCGCCAGATCAGGACCGATAATATTGCTGATTATTTTTGAATTTTATCAAGGATCTCTAAATATATTGCTGGATTGGTGCAGTTCTTTGGTTCAAGTCACTGGATCCAACCAACGCTTTTATCAAATGGCATAGTTTCATTAAAAAAATATAACTGTCATATATTTCAGAAAAACTGGGATCGACAGCGAATGAATAGGCAAGGTAAAGAATAAACATTATTTTATGATATGAAAATCCTCAATATGTTGCATGTTAATTTTTTGCATGCATGATTTTGGAGCATCTCCCAAAAAGAAATATTTTATAAAGAGCTTTTGAATTTTGCATCCTTCCTAATTTATAAGTCATCCTCGCTTTGAATATTGCTGCCACATTTGGTCTGGTGCTCCTGCTATATAGAGATACTTGATGAAATCAAAAGAAAAATCTGCAATGTTATTGTTCCTGATCTGGTATCTCGGTTTCTCCATAACGTAGCTTCCCTGAGCCTTCTATATAAATATTTTCATCGTAATTGTTCGGATGCCACATCTATCTATCTATCTATCTATCTATCTATCTATCTATCTATCTATCTATCTATCTATCTATCTATCTATCTCAGTCGGTTGCTATCTATCTATCTATCTATCTATCTATCTATCTATCTATCTCAGTCGGTTGCTATCTATCTATCTATCTATCTATCTATCTATCTCAGTCGGTTGCTATCTATCTATCTATCAATCTATCTATCTATCTATCTATCTATCTATCTATCTATCTATCTATCTATCTATCTATCTCAGTCGGTTGCTATCTATCTATCTATCTATCTATCTATCTATCTATCTATCTCAGTCCGTTCCTATAGCTGCTCTTTATGAATTTAAGCACAGTATTAGATTGGCAGCAAGATCTCCTTATTTTACAACTGAAATAGCTAGATGTAACCGTAAGTTCTATGCTAACAGTTTCTTCTATCACACTTCTCGCTTGTGGAACACTCTTCCGGCTTCCTGCTTTCCAATGAACTTTGATCTTCAAGAATTTAATTTTTTAATATCATTGGTTATCTTCCGTCTTCTTAATCCCCGTTCTTTTATTGTTCTCTCCTTAATAATGTTTTTTTCTTCATTTTTTTTTCATATTATTTATACCTTAGGCATGGCCCGAGCGTGTGTGTAACGATGAAGTCTTAGAGAGAATGCAATCAAGGAGGGGGCTTATACTTAACATCAGGAAGCGGTAGATGCAGCACTTGAGGCACATAATGAGGAAGGAGGGCCTGGAGAATCTGATACTCACGGGTCGAATAGAGGGAAAGAGAGAGAAGGGAAAACAACGCGTGCTGGCGGGCTTAAGCAAGTGGATGACAGAATGTGGTCTTGAGGAGTGGCAGAGGGACGAAACTTATCGAGAGCTACAAGGGATAGAAGGAGGTGGAGAGCCATGATCGCCTAAGTCCTGAAAGAACATGACACATTAAAAGAAAGAAAGAATCATGTACGTCTTAGTTGCTTTATTACCTTGCTTGTTGTGAACTGATTAGATCAAAAAACATAAAGAAAAAGAAAATAAAATAAGATCAAATAATGTTTCCTGGCAAACATATAATGCCATATAGAGTCCTTGAGCAACTGATCTGCACTTCAATCACAAGAAAAATCTTGTCTATAAGAAGAGCTCAAAAGATGTAGCATTCGAATTTAAGCGTATATATCTTGGACATATTAGATAGATAGACAGATAGACTAATTCATATCTATCTATCTATCTATCTATCTATCTATCTATCTATCTATCCTGCTTGATTTTCATTGGTTAAGCATGTTTCACATGAATTCGACTTGTTGAGCCAACGTTAATATATTTAGTGGTGTTCCGAATTCAAGGAGAGTCGAGGCGTGATCGGAAGTTCCAAGAAATTACTGGATCCCATGCCTAACAGCGAAATTGCTTTATGTAAGTAACTGTATAATAATTCAAGTTCATCTATCTATCTATCTATCTATCTATCTATCTATCTATCTATCTATGTATCCGTTAATGTCTATCTATCTATCTATCTATCTATCTATCTATCTATATATATATATGTATGTATATATATAATATATATATATATATATATAGAGAGAGAGAGAGAGAGAGTGAGAGAGAGTGAGAGGAACACATATATATATATATATATATATAACACACACACACACACACCTATATATATATATATATATATATATACATATATATATATATATATATATATGTTCTTTAATCTATCTCAGTCTTCATTTATCTATCTATCTCAGTCCGTTACAATCTGTCTATCTATCTATATCTATATATCTATATCTATATCTATCTATCTATCTATCTATCTATCTATCTATCTATCTATCTATCTATCTATCTATATATATATATATATATATATATATATATATATATATATGTTCTTTAATCTATCTCAGTCTTCATTTATCTATCTATCTGTCTATCTATCTATCTCAGTCCGTTACTATCTATCTATCTATCTATCTATCTATCTATCTATCTATCTATCTATCTATCTATCTTAGTCTTTCCTTATCTATCTATCAAAAATCAAAACATCACCATAGGATGCATTAAGTAAGAAGGCTATCAAAACAATTTTCATTTACACAAACAGAAACTGAAATGTCTGCGGGACAATTCAACTAACAAAACGAATCATTTCAAACAATTTCCCTCCTTGTAAGATAAAACAATGTCTACTGAAAGCTATTGAAAGATAAGTGTTTTAAAGGCCATCCTTCATGTCCGCATCGGTGCTCACTTGACACCCGCACTTCAATTATTTTTATCCATTATTCGCGAATAGACGACAAAGCAAATATTCAAAGTGGGCGCAAACAGGCATAAATTTACCTGAGTGTTTATTTATCTATTCATCTCTGGGTTATCTGCCCATGGATCCATCTCGTTCTGTTTTTATATCTACTTGTGTGTGTTTTTCATTTTGTTTTTATATATTATTCAGTCGGGTAATATTTGTCTCTCATTAAATCAATCACCTCATCAATCTATTTGGACGCAAAAACATGCGGCTAACAAGACACACATATCTGAAATTTCATAAATGAACAGAGGCGGGCGAAGTTTGTTGCTAGGGAGAAAACTTCCTTCTTGTACGTGCAGTATCTTTTAAGGACGTTAGCGATCATGCCTCTCCACAACTTCCTCCCCTTTGAAGCTCTTAGTAACTTTTATCTTTTCACCATCCCTCCCAGTCTGTGTCTGACAGTTTATTAAGCAAGATACACTCTGTTTCCCTGGGTAGATTCAAATCTTTAGCTTTGGGTGGCAATTAGTCTTCTTTTTTTCTCTTCTTTTTTCTTCTTCCTCTTTTTTCTTCTTCGTCTACCACTGCTTTCTTCTACTTCATTTTCTTTTTCATATTATATTTTCTTCTTCTTTCTCCTTCCTCTTGTCCTTTCTCATATTCTTCTTCCTCTTTTTTTCATCTTCTTCCTCTTCTTCTTCTTCTTCTTCTTCTTCCTCATTTTCTTCTTCGTCTCCTTATAGTTTCGTTTTCTTACTTCTTCCTCATCTTCTTCCTTTCCTCATACTTTCTTATTCTTTCTTTTTCTTCTTCGTTTTCCTCTTCTTTCTTCTGCTTTTCTTTTAATTCTTCTTCTGTCTCTTACTCTCCTTCTTCTTTACACTTCTTGTTCATCTTTTTTATCTTCATTTTCGTTTTTTTCTTCTTCTTCTTTGTTCTTCCTCTTCTTATTCTTCATCTACATCTACATCTTTCTTTCGCTTCTTCTTCTTCTTCTTCTTCTTCGTCCACTTATATTTTCTTTTTCGCCCTCTTCTTCTTCCTCTTCTAGTTTTTCTTCATATTCTTCTTCCTCTTCATTCTTCTACTTCTTTCTTTCTTTCTTTCTTTCTTTCTTTCTTTCTTTCTTTCTTTCACAAGATCGTTAGGTAAATTACACGCCGTATTCCACTCTTTCTATTAACTTCAACATGCCCTGTCAGTGCAATGTTCTCCAAGTCTTCTTTTCTCATTATCTGACAGGAAAATGTCAAATGTCTCTTTTGATTCTAAACACAAGCGGCTTTTTTGCTTCTATTCACCTTAAAACTTCTATTCCGTAAGAGGCATTGTTTTCTCTAAAATCGCGTAATTCAAATGCTGATTGTCAATAGAATGTAGAAACTGATGATCTGTATACCATACATAAATAGCCATGACCTATTTCAAGGCGGCCATATCGATGCAAGGAAATCTTTTTTTATGCCTTTGTAAATACTCGCGTCTACTTATCAATTTTTACGAACGTTGATAGGATGAAATATATAGATGAAATATCTATGTTTGATTTTTTAATATCTATCTATCTATCTATCTATCTATCTATCTATCTATCTATGTTAGTCTGTTCTTTAATATCTATCTTAATATCCAGCTAGCTAACTATCTTTCCTTTTAAAACATTTCAACCCAAGCATGTCACCCCCCCACAAAAAAAAACATACAAAATGAATATTAATAGTTGTACAATCGACATAAAAAGGTGTCTTCGAGATGATACGTTTCACTCAACGGTAGAAATAATTGCGTAGATTGAACGAATGACAGAAACAACATATATGTTAACAGACAAAAATATCGCCAACCCGGAAAGGAAACCCACTTTCATGAGAAAAGGAATCACTGAAAGACTGATCACCAAACTCTGTGACTCCCGACACTTGTTCCTCGCAGCTGTGTACCCCCAGAAACATTATACGAAATGACATCGTTAAAAAAAAACCAAAAAAAAAACCGCAAACATTTTCATAATGGTTGTTTATATTGACTATATTTAATGTATGATGCTACTATGCTCGACTGATGGCAGATAACGTAATTAATGTTGACATCTGCGCATCGAGTTCCTATGAAGGAGATGAGAAAGAATCGTATCCATGTTTATCTAGATTAAACTAGCCAAAAGGATTTGTCATATCAGCTGTACGAAGATGTTGACTTTATTTACGTAGGGGGAACGGGGAAGCGAGAACATCAAATTTTAAGGATGATGTTCGAGAGTTCAAGTTGAACCTAAGGCTTGAATATTTATGGCATTAGATTCCAAATACAAGCGGCCTTTTTGCTTCTATTCACCTTAAAACTTCTATTCATTGTTTTCTCTAAAATCGCGTAATTCAAATGCAGATTGTCAATAGAATGTAGAAAATGATGATCTGTATACCATACAAAATTGGAAATTACCTATTTTAAGGCGGCCATATCGATGCAATGATATCTATTTTATGTGTTTGTAAATACTCGCGTCTACTTATTAATTTTTCAATTTTCATTTAGCATGGTACTAACGCTGATAGGATGAAATATGTCGATGAAGTATCTGTGTTTCATGTTTAAATATCTATCTATCTATCTATCTATCTATCTATCTATCTCAGTCTGTTCTTTAATATCTATCTATCTATCTATCTATCTCAGTCTGTTCTTTAATATCTATCTATCTATCTCTGTTCTTTAATATCTATCTATCTATCTATCTATCTATCTCAGTCTGTTCTTTAATATCTATCTTTAATATCTCTCTATCTATCTATCTGTCTGTCTGTCTATCTATCTATCTATCTATCTATCTATCTCAGTCGGTTGCTATCTATCTATCTATCTATATATATATATATATCTCAGTCTATTCTTTAATATCTATCTATCTATCTATCTATCTATCTATCTCTCTCTCTCTCTCTCTCTCTATATATATATATATTTATATATATATATATATATATATATATATATATATATCAGTCTATTTTTAATATCTATCTATCTATCTATCTATCTATCTATCTCAGTCGGTTGCTATCTATCTATCTATTTATCTATCTATCTATCTATATATATATATATATATATATATATCAGTCTATTCTTTAATATCTATCTATCTATCTATCTATCTATCTATCTATCTATCTCAGTCTGTTCTTTAATATCTATCTTTAATATCTTCTGCCATTAGATTTCAAACAATTTTTTCCTTTTCTATTTTTCTATTAAAATGCATTCAATACACGATTAAAGAGCAACTCATGTTACACCCAGTTCCCACCCGCCCTGGTTTTTAGACAGTTGTAGTGTATCCCTTACTTAGAAATGGATTTCTGGTTCCTAGTAAATTCAACTTCAAATCTACACTTCTAACGTCTGTGCGTGAAAGCTGACATTTTATTCAATAATTATGTTTTCATCTTCGAAAAGGAGTTGACAGGCTCGCCTATCCCCGGACTTTTGAATTGGAGTAAATGTTTATCGTTTGTTTCCTGTTTAGGATTGGATTCTCAGTAGCTTCTTAATTCTACTTCAACTCTTCTTAATTCTACTTCTAATTGTTAAAATGAAAAGAAATAGGACTTTTTCGTGTGCATGTGTAAGTGTCTCGTAGTATTGTGAAGAAAACGGGCGAATGTGTAAGTTTAATTTGAGCATGGTGACCTTTTGCCGTCTGCTGCCGTCTGTTGCCGTCTGTTGCCATTGTCTCTCTCTGCTGACTTGTCAATCAGGAAACTTTGCTTAAATATTCCTTCAAAGGGATCACGAAGCAACGATTATTTCATTCTTGACGGGAAAGCGACACGTTGATTGAAAAATGTTAAATATCCATTTTTGATGCATTAATTAGTTAACTGGAACAATACGCAATCCTCCGACTTAGAAACCATTTTTCTCACTGGGTTTTTATTTCCGTCTTTGCTTCTTATATCTACTAATTAATGTAGTATTTTAAAGGAACAAATAATTTATCTTTGAAATTAGATCTTTTTTATCGTCTAAGTGTAAGATAACTGTTGTAGGGTCTATAGACAGACTATTATAGATTCTTCCATATACTATAAAATAGTAGGAAAGTAAGGTTCGTGGAGGGGGGACAGTGATATAGACTGTTCTACTGAGGCTGTTCACATCTCTTATCGAACTCTCCGCCTTTGGCAGGGAAGAAGCCGGACGAGGCTATGCCGAAGGGCAGAGTTTCGTCCGGGGAGGTAGACGTTTATGCGGATTCTACGGGGAATTTTTGGCCGAGCCTACGGTCTCGGATGACACACGTTAAAATAGATGAATAGTAAGAGTACCAGGCCAAATATGGTAGCAGTATTCTATGCACGGACTAATGTTAGATTTGTAATATTCTTACCATTATTTGGTCATCAGACAGTAAGGCAATCCTGTTTCTGACTCCAAGCATTTTTTTTTTCATGAGAGAATAATTTAGAAAAAAAAGTTATTCTTCTAACTGGGATTTTTGTGTAAAAAGTTAAGCTTCTGAACATTAAAAAAACCTATAGTCACTTCTGAAATACATGTGTTTCAGCCAACACACCAGACGTAGCCAAACCCTCTAAGTAGCGTTTTCAATTAGTTAATAATCTTTTTTGTTTGATCTCTGACGCTGTAAGATAGTGTGCGTTATGAAGAAGAATTAAATTACGGTGTAGTATAGACGGCAAGATCAAAAAATCTCATGTCCCCTACCACCTGGGGAGGGCAGTCACAGTTTATACTTCATCTCTGTTACAAGTGGATGAGTGCGAGTGGGAGATTAGATAGGAGAAATGGACGAAAAGATTATCGAGTCAATTATGTCTTTAAGTGGCTTTCGAAGTATTCATTTATTTATCTTTACACAAAAGTTCCTTAATGGCATAAGAATGTCGGTTACATAGAACCACTTGAAAATGTCTGTTGATTACAACGAATGTTGGCTCACAATGTTGTGCCAGACAATTCTTTTACTTTCCAAAATCTAACTCGTTTATATACTTCCCGTTAAATTTTAACGCCTCTAAGTCGAAACACTTCTTTTAAAAAATGGGATTTCCATCAATATGGCTGATGCTACTCTCTAAAGGGATGACTTATTTCGTCTTTTCGGGCTCACGTTTTCCGCTGACATGAAGTAGAATGATTATATTGTATCATCTCTTAGGTTTACTAGTAGAAAAATTGATTCCTTGTGTTGGGCTAGACATTTTGTCCACGCCAGAAACTATCTTACACATTTTGCAATTGTTAATTCTAACCGTAAGTTCTATGACTATAGTTACTTCTCACTTTTGAAATTTTCTTCGGGTTTTTTGCTTTCCTGTCAAATACGATTTTCAAAATATTAAAAGAAACGTCAATCGTCATCTTCTGTCTCCTTGAATCTTTTTCTATTATTATCGTTCCTCATTTTTTTCTCTCTTCTCTTCGTAAAGTATTGTTTTTATCACCTCATTGAAGTGAAAATATTTTTTTAAAAAATTAGTACTAACCTATGTTTTAAAGAAAATAGAAACAAAAGGACATATGCTTAGAATCAGAAAAAAAGGCAGTTGAAACGAGGAAAGAGGGCTTGGATAATTTGACACTCAAATGATATATCGGACTGATGGGCGAGTGAACTTACTTGAATGGAAAGCACAACAATAAGAACGGAGATGTGGAGCGTTGGCAAAAAGAGGAACATTACAATAAACTACAGATGAGAGGAAGTTGTGGAGAACCATGCTTAGAAGTCATGCGACACATAGAAGATGAAGGCTCACTTTGTCGCTTTTCAAAGATTCACGTCATTTCTTGATGCTATTTTAAAGCAAAATATTCCAAACGATGTTACAAAAAACATAATCAATTCATCAACTATACTATTATTATTATTATTATTATTATTATTATTATTATTATTATTATTTCCTTTGATTTCTGGTGTATACTCATTTGTTTCCGGGTCCCAACCAGAGACCTAAGGTCAGAAATGGCATCATGACATTTTCCACTGAGCAGTTTTGAAAAAAAAAATCATCACATGCATTTTACATAGATAAAGTCCTTCGTAATGTGTGGGCTGTACTTGTAAGTATAATTTTTGTATTTCTTTAAGGCATAGGTTTTCAGGAATCCCTTCAATGAGTCTATTGGAATCTTTTTCAATCAATCCGATGGTTCCAACTGCAAATGGAATTGTTAATGCTCTCATGTGCTACATTTTTGAGATTTCGATTTCAATTTCCTTGTATTTTGATAGATTTTTGAAGATCTTCAAAGATACATTACAATCTGCAGTGACTGTCAGGTCAATAAGAAAACATATTCTGTTCTTGTGATGTTCTACCACGATGTCTGGGCGTTTAGTTTTTATTATTATTATTATTATTATTACTGTTAATATTATTATCATCATTATTTGTTGTAGAGTGGTTTCACAGTGTAGGATGGTATTTGTACTAAGTTGGTCCTAAAATAGGTTCGACAAACAAAACGTTAGGAACTTGATATAATAGATAATGACGCAGAGAAATCTAGTTGTGGTCGCTGATACTTTAGTATCCGACTAACGGTCGTCCGGCATCGACTGACTGACCAACGATATTTAGTCACCCCCACCAAAGGGGATCATGTGGCACAAGGCCGGTTTAACGTGGGATCTCCGAGCCCGTGGGATCTCCGAGCCCGTGGGCTCGGCCAATAATATGCCCATTGAACCCGTATAAACGGGGTTAGGGTCGGTTTACCGCCCCGAAAGAGAATCCGCCCTTCGGCGTAGCCTCTTTCGGGTTCCTCCTCGCCCGAAGGCAGAGAGTTCAACCGATCAGCCAGTCGACTGACTGACCAACCCCTGAGCGACTCCCACTACTCCTACTTATTATAGGTGGGAGAGTCTATTAACAATACAATAGGTGTGTTCCAATATAACATTATTAGACCGTATTATACTATGTTATTATTCGTATTTTGTCTTTGTATTTTTATAATTGTTATTGTAATATATTAGTATCATTATTTATTGTTATTGTATTATTATTGTTATTATATTATTATTGTTATTATACTATATTATTACTATTATTATCATTATTGCACTATATTCTTATTACTATTATAATACTATATAATTATAATTAATATTATTGTTATTATACTATATTATTATTACACAATAATATTATCATTATACTATTTTATTATCACTATTATTATCATTACTAAAAGTATTTATACTGTTATATTTTGCTATTTTATTATTTTTATTATTATTATTATTATATCATACTATATTATATTTACTAAGAATATCACTACTATTACGATCGCATCACGTTAAGAAATTAAAAAAAAATATCAGGTTTTATTATTATGATAACAACAATAATAATGATAAAGTTTGTTGTTGCGTGTATCGAGATATACAGGTTTATACCATGTTCCTCTAAATTTTTTTAAAAGTTGTTTCTTATCACCGTTAAACTTGTAACTAAAATCCTGATCATGAATGAAAATGTAGTTTTATGACACATCACTTATCATTATCAATGCAATTATGTATTATTATTGTCCTCATCTTTGTCGCCATATTTATCGCAACGTTTCGGCCGTTGTACACTCCGGCTTTCTTCAGGTGGTTGGAATGTCGAACTGAACCCTTTATTTCGCTCACTGGAGTAGACTGTTCTAGTTGCACGTGCCATGTTTGAGGGATGTCAGTTATCAGTTATCTCCTGTTAAATTTCCCTCTGAAAGTTCTCCGCTGCCTTAACCAGGTAAACTTAAGGAATCAGCACATATGCTAGGCCACAAAAATCTCCTGAGCCGACCAAGCATAGAAATAAATACAATATGGGAACCAGTAATAAGGAGTGCCAGAGAAATGCAATGATAACAACAAAAGTTGCAATATGAGCTCTGGTAAAAACATGGAATGATAACAGCAACAGTTGCAATATGAGCACTGGTAAAAATGGTTGCTGAATACATTAGGTTTATAATACCCAGAGATTCATACCCAGATGTCCTCAAGGACACATGGCACAGTGGATAAAGGCGTTGGTTAGATCCAGTGATAGGACCCAAAGAGTGTGAGTTCACGTAATAACTGACATCCGTCAAACATGGCACGTGGAACTGTTCTAAGTCTACCCCAGTGAGCGAAATAAAAGGTTCAGTTCGAAATTCCAATCACCTGAAGAAGGCCGGAGCGTACAACGGTCGAAACATTGTGATAAATATGGCGACAATGGTAGCCACTGTTCATGTACTTCAGTTTCTTAGTCACTATAATTAAAAAGAAATAAAAAAAAATATCGTCTGAAAATGAAACATTTTTTCCGAAAATAATTGGTGAGGTGAAATAACAGTAAGGCAAAATTTATTTTTTAGAGTTACAAGGAACGGTAAGTTGTGGAGAACCATGATCGCCTACGTCCTGATTGGACACGGTATATGAAGAAGAAGTGGCAGGTGATTCGATATTCTTCATGCAAATTTCTATTAAGTTCGTACAAATGTTACCAACGATCATGCTTTTATCGTCTATATCGGCGTGAAGTAGGTAAACCACTGCTAGTCCTAGCATATTACGATATTTACCCGCCTCCTCACGAGGTAGGATGTGGCACAAGGCTAAATTTAATGTGGGGAAATCCGAACCCGTAGGCTCGGGCAAAAATTCTCCGTAGACCCCGCATACTCAGGATCGGGTATCTGTCTAACTTCCTGGACGAGACTCTTCCCTCCGGTATAGTCTAATCCGGGTTCCTCTCTGTCCAAAGCCAGGGAGTTCGACACGGCTTCCCACGCTGACGGCTCAGCATATTACCCTTACTTTCAATAGTGTCCGACGTATTTATGAGGATTGGGGAATAATCATTAGAGTTCATAGGTACGGTGTATAAGACATTTCATTCACAATGTCCTGTCCTTGGAAGGATATACTTTTTGCTTATCCCTAAAATAATTTCTCTATTTTTACCGTAATTTTGAAATCATTTTACAAAAGTGTCTTTTTCAGACACAGATGAATGAAAACGTAAAAAAAACATAACGTCCAAAAACCAGCCGTAGACGTGTTTATACGTCGATCTTGATTCTTTTTATGCCCTTCTGAGCTTGAGAGGAGTTTATTTGTCAAGTCATACGCCTGGTAGAGGTGTTACCCACCGCTAGGGTACTTCAAGATTTCTTAGTCTTCCCAAACAAATAAAATAATTCGTCTGAAAATGAAACGTTTTTTCCAAAATAATAAATAAAAGTTGGTTCACTTTATCGTGGTAGAAGGTATTTTCGTGAGAGTCCATCTTGCACATTTACAAATCTACCATCCATCCTTGCATTGAAAACTGTTGTCATATTTGGTCTGGTGTCCCTGCAGATCATCTCGAGGTTCTCGACAAAATCAAAAGAAGGATCTGTAATGTAATCGGTTCTGAATTGGCTTCTTGAATTCAGGCACTTTCTCACAGACAGGATGTGACTTCCCTCTGTCTTTTCTACAAATATTTTTATGGCAACTGCTCTGACGAACTTTTTCCCTGGTTGCCTGACTACATGAATTTAAGCGTGCTACTAGATTGGCATCTAGCTCCCACCCTTTTATTGTTGTAATAGCTAAATGCAACCG
>OZ010604.1:28558158-28583158 GCA_963932145.1 Acanthosepion lycidas | reverse complement strand
TCCTCCTCATTTTCTTCTTCTTCTTCTTCTTCTTCTTCTTCTTCTTCTTCTTCTCATTTTCTTCTTCTTCTTCCTTTTCTTCTTCTCCTTCCTTTTCTTCTTCTTCTCCTTCTTTTTCTTCTTCTTCTTCCTCCTTATTTTTTCTTCTTCTTTCTCTCCTCATTTTCTTCTTCTACTTCTTCCTAATTTTTTTCTTCTTCTTCCTCACTTTCTTCTTCTTCCTCATTTTCTTCTTCTTCTTCCTCTTCTTCTTCTTCTTTTCTGGAACAATAAAAGAAGTGCTATTAAGAATACAATATAAAATAATTGATATTGCATTCAAGCTTTGAAAATCAAAGATGAGAAGAAGCGACTAAATATCAATTTGTAAAAAGACAGCCATTTTATGCTTGCCAACAAAAGGAACGTGACCCAAGATTCCAATAGAAGACGCCCAAATAAAGCAAGTACAAAAACTTAGATATCTAGAAAGGAGGTCCTCCTACAGAAAACATGATTCCTAACGTTTAATATAATTTTTTTTATAATAAAAAAAATCTTTCTTGAAGCTTTTATTTTAGTTCTAATTTCAAGCTGATAGATTAAATTTAATATGTGCCTCTATTTCTGAGATAAGGTATTTAATTATTTACATTGTTCAAACTGTTGTCCTCATCTTTGTCGTCATGTTAACGACGTTTCGGCCGTTGTACGACCTGGAATTCTTCAGCTTCTGTCTATATTTGTCAGATTTTTTTCACTACTGCAGTAGCCAGGTATTGAACTTATACCTCTTTGGGTTAAGTCCTTGAGGACACATCACTTAGTGGATAAAAACGTTGGTAGGATCCAATGACCAAAACCTTGGAGAAGTGACTTAAAGGGAAATAACTGACATCCAGAAGAGGCATGGAACGTAGAACCAGAACAATCTAGACCCGTAAAGAAGGCCGGAGCGTACAACAGCCCAAATGTCGTGAATATTGGATCTAATGAGCAAAACCTTGGAGAAGTGACTTAAAGGGAAATAACTGAGACATCAAGAAGAGGCATGGAGCTTAGAACCAGAAAAATCTACACCCGTAAAGAAGGTCGGAGCGTACAACGGCCGAAACGTCGTGAATATAGCAAGAAAGATGAGGACAATAGCCCCAACAATGTAAATAATTAAATTTAATATTCCCAATAAACAAAATAGTATGCTGTATTTCTAAACTAATTTAAATTGATTGTAAGTAGTTTTCGTTTTAAAATTTCTAAAACTGATAAATGTCTCTTTATTAAAAAAAATCTTCCAAAAATAAAATATACTTTTCTGAAATTTTATTTGAGGAATATTAGCTGATTTAAAGTATAATTAATTTGATTTGAAGCAGATATTATTTACTTTAAGAAATTTAAAAAAATGCATTTCTGTAATATTTTAATATTACAGAAATGCATTTTTTAAAAAGACGGTAGCTTGATTATGTTTACATCACAATGACGGATATATATTTACATGATGATGTTCGATTTGTGCATTAGCTAATATAGTCACTAAAAATTATCACACTGAATTTCTCGAGTTTTCATAAAATTAAGTGGTGTGAAACACATGTAAAGAAATATTCTTATCAACATTTTCTAAAATAAACATTTCTAAAATAAATGCATTCATTTGTGAATATGTCATGACAATTTCATGAAAACGCGACAATTATTTGATTTTTTGCAAAAATTTCCAAATTAATGTCACGGCAAAAAAGACATTAACATGATAATATAATAATAATATGATAATTTGTAATATACCCGGTGACTCAAGCAAAACAAGATTTTTAATCAAAATTTCGAATGTTAGAAAAAAGGATTAAAAATTTTAATTAAATATTCAAAAAATACATTCCACCAGTGCTGATAGATGATACTGATATTTCATCTTTCTAGAAATCAAGATCTAAAAATTTCATCACTATTAAGATAACACTTCCACTAAACGCAGGGTGGCAGTAACAGTAGTAAAATGAAGAACACAGAAGTATCTTCTTCGCTCCGTGAAAATCCAGAGTTGACAGTTTCAAAAGCTTCCCTTAACGACGAAATTCTCGGAACAATTATAAACAAATAAACGCAAATATTAAAGAAACAAAAAGAGACAATAACCCCGAGAATATTTATCACACACAAAGCCAATATTGTAAATAACATTCACATAAAGAAAAATACATATTATCGTCATTAGTCTCAACACGTGTCTCAAAGTTTCATTGTTATATCTTATTGTTGTACGCTTTATTCATTTCATATTCAGTATAAAAGAAATAGAAATGGAAACCTCTCTCAAGTATATAAGACAGGGTAACTTACATTAGCACAACTCGTCATAAGATCCTGTTACAGTTTTAACAAAAAGCGGAAAAATGTGACATCGAAATCCGAAGTCACGGAGTAATAGCGAAAAATGCCTTTCAATAACTAAAAAAAAAAAAAAAAAAAAAAAATTAAGAGACTCGTTCAGAAATCTCTAGACTATCATCTATTATCAGGTTTGTCCCAAATTTTGGGACGGGGTTTTAATTTATGTATTCAGGTAATTTATATTTTCTATTTTTTTTTTCAGATTTAGAAAATAGAAAATCTGGAATTTTATTATGTATTATTTTACAACTCAACAACGAACATAGATTGTAGAAATCGATTTTGAAAATCAATATTCGATTGTTTTGATGCATCGGGTATACCAACCCGAAATCAATGTGAGAAATCAACAAACAGCCTGTGTACATGACATGGGAGATGACGATCAGCTCACGTAGAAGAATACATTGAATTTGTAATGAAGAGTGCCGAAAAAGAAATAGAAAAGACCATTCGAAGATGCATTTTGTGGCTGAACGTGTCTTCAACATCATTACACCGCATCATGAGGCGTGACTTACACCAGGAACCCTACAAAATACAGGGAAAAAAGCCAATAGATTATGAACAGCAGCTTAACTTAACGAAACCGTGTACAAGATTTATGGAATTTTTTTTAGAAATGACCTTGCGGATGCAAAGACCAAAATGGTGATCACTTAATGCGCGTTATTTTCCATAATTAACTTTTATTTCGGCTTAGAAGTCTACCTGGCCTATTTGTCGATCTGACGTATAAGTCGACCTCAAGTTAAAAATTCAAAGTTAGACACAAACATATCGTATAGCTCAACCGCCAAACATACAGTTGGCTACTAGTGGTCAAAAACTTAGGCCTACCTGTAAATGGAGTTAGGCTACAGTATACGATGACCTGGGTCAAAACTACATAAAGTCATACCACTTACCTGTATATAGAGAAACTAACCGTAATATCTTTCTATATGCGTTTTATAGTAAACAACCTACAGTACACACTGGTAGGTACCGTATATTGTATAACTTGGCGAACATTTAAAATTCGTCGGGTCTACGGATTAGTCACATTAGTCAATATCAACTCCTCTAAAATAATACCGTCGGTTACACAACATACCAGGCGCTTTTGATAGTACTGCTACGTATCGTATGTTATTTTAAAACATAGTACTTTCCTATCCGCCATTTGTGTCACTGGTGCAAACAAAAAACCAGTGACGCTCTCATTTACTGTATCAGCGGTTGGTCGCGATGTGCACTATGGCATTAATAGAATAATGAATTTATGCTACTATTGTGTTATTTTATATTAATTTCTGTGTTAATATGACAAATATGTTCCCCAAATACAAGATTTAGTGGGATATATTTGTAGTAGCCTGCTGAAGATACTGTACCTAGGGGTGCAGGCCCACTTGTTTACAACTTGGTGGCAAAGATTCGTATTTTATACCTGTCGTATAAGTCGACTCCTAATTTTGGAAATATTTTTAAGCTTCAAAACTCAACTTTTGCACGCCGCCGTTTACTGTAATTGACTTAAATTGAATTAATGACCTTCATTAGTACATAAAGTTAAATTAATAACATTGTCTACTTAACGAGTAATGTCAAAATGTCGACTACCGGGTCACCCATCCAACTATTTTCCCAGATCCATGATTAAAAATTGCTTTAAGCGAATGAATCCCCCCCTTGACTTAAAGAAGTCAGTCTGTCATCAGATGTCACAGAATGACGCTATAGAACCACAAAGAGCTTTACGAAAAACACCTCCCTTGAAGAATTCCAATAACAATAAAATAATTGATAACAATTGTAACAAGAAGCGAAAATAATTATCTAGTGAAATAGTTTTACCTTCTCTTTTAATTCACACTAAACAATGTAACATTACTTTTTTTTTTAAATCGCTGTCACTCCATGTCATGTAGTAAAGCCACTAAGACTCTACGGGTTTACTCAGGGTGTGGAAGAATTAGGTACAGAAATATTAATAATGAGGGGGAAGAGAAAAAGTAATCAGGACGATAGAAGATAGAAGACATTGGATTTACATTTTGGCATATTAAGGTTATTTATCGCAAAAATTAATTCACTGCAAGATATTGTTTTTTATTAAATTTTTGGCACACTTTTGAAATTATAAATTTTAAATCAAAATTTGTTTACATTGCTTCGCAACAACTCCAACCCTCAGAATGAAAATTACCAAAAATCAAGGAGTTTTTCACAATACGTAAGTGCGGATGATATTCGAAGTATTATAAGGATTTTTTCATAATTTAAATAGAAAGGGAAAAAAACTGTTTTTGGCTTGTTTATCGGGATGAGCGCTTATGGATACCCCACACTTAGAAATACAGTACCCGAGTCACCAACATTCGGGGCGATCGCAAAGGTATTATTATTTTATAGGAGTTGATGCTGACTAATGTGTTTATCCGTCTGGGAGAATTTTGTGTGAATTTTAGTAAATATAAATTCTTTTTATTTTGGGTTGAATTAACAGAAAAAATCCAAATTGTTAATTTTCTACGGTAGCAAATAAAACGTTTCTATAGGCGAAACGTGCCCTTACCAATTCGGCTACAGAATCCGCAATGTTAGAGCATTTTTTTCCCGTTGAGACATCTAAAATAAAGGTATGTTTCGACTATAGCAACTGTCTCCCTGATGGAAAAGGGGATGCAAGTTCGATTCCTGTCGGAGTCAAAGTCATTCTTTGGGAGGACTTCTCTATTTAGGCTGTTTTTTTATTAATTTCACTGTTTAAGAAAATGAAGAAAGAAGCAAGAATAGCAACTGATATATATTTAGTCATGAAAAATAACGTTTAAATTTATAAAGAAATATGAGAGCGGATAAAAAAACAATTCAAAATAAGACTTATACGCGGCAAAATTGCTGAAGACATGATTTTCGTTTGGTTTGTCTTACGGCATATCAACCTCAATGGGTTATTTAATGCCGACAAAATTTTTATTGCTAGTAATATATATATATATATATATAGCGTCACCCACGGAGAGACTGTTTCGTAGCTCATCAGTGTGGCTAGACATCCGGTTGCCTCTAGCTCGGATCGAAATCCGACTGAATTGGTGTCAGCCGGTGATTCTACCACTAAGCCGTCGGCGCACGGCATGGAAGTAGGTGGATTTTTAGCGTATTTATTTTTAGAAACATGCCCAGTGACTGACAGTGACTCAATTCGCTATGCGAAGAGTCTCGCTATATTAGCTGTAAACTGTGACTATTATATAGTCACAGTTTACAAACCCATACCTACTCCCTAGAGAGCTCAACTGAAATTAATATTAACAGGAGCCAATATATATATTTATTCAAAAATGAAATGCGTGTAATATTTTTTCTCCTTCAAAAAATCTGTTTCTGGTAATATTTTTCTTAAAAAATCTATTTCTGGTAATATATTTTTTTAAATGTATTGCTGGTAATAATTTTTTCCCCTTTACGGGGGTTAACTACTTGCTCATGGCTGGGACCCTAACAGTTGCTACCACTCCGGGTCAGTTTCAAACTGGAAACACTAGCAATTAAGAAGTGGTTTCACGATCCTCAAAACCTCCTGATCAGAGGCCTTGCTGTTGGACGCAGCTTATCATCTTACCCAGGACGCGGATGTAGATTATCGTCATACCCAGGACGGCTTGATTTTAGAAAATGATTTCAGACAAACAGTGATTTACTAGGCGTAGGCTAGTAAATCGCACAAATTGCACAAAGCAGCACGTATGGAGCACCCTGTGAGAATCGAATTCATTACTACAGTGTTAATTGATCCAGCAGTACAAGTTAGCCAAACATTACATTACGTCGAATTGTAATGCGCTTAGCAAATTATCTCTATTTATATTTAGCTAACCCCGCAAAAAAAAAAATCAAAAAAAATCACGGGCGGACAATAAATATTAAAAAAAAAATTCATTATATGAAGGGATCAGCGAGTTTGATTCTAATGTGCTCCATATTTTCGGCCTTGTGCCACATCTAAGCTTCACTTAATTAATAACTATATGAGAGATTCAGATGAAAAAGATACAATTAGAAATTTTAAAATCTTTGCGTCTAATTTCGACACCACCTTTAATTTCTGATATAACCCGATCTTTTAACATTTAATTTATCCCCTCCCCCACACGAACCTATTTTGTGGCGTCTTTCTTGTTTGCTTTATTTGCTTAGAATATAAGTTCCAAGAAAAGAGCGTCTTACTTCAGTGCCTATTTCTTGTCTCGTTGATAAAGTACGCAGAGGTGTCCGACACTTCCGATTTGAAGATCTTTAGCATAATGCTTCCATTTAGTCAAAAGGTCCACTAATATAAAATAAATATCAATATTAATCTTTATTGTTTTTCTAACCCTCAAATTCATTAGCCCGCCTATTAAATCTACATGTGCTTACATTTATATGTTAGCACGTAAGTGAATGTAATGGATTCGACTAGAAGCTAAACAGAAAAATACTCTTTCCCAAGGCAGGGTTTTGTTTTGTTTTTCTTTTTTTTTTATCACTCGTCTTGCACTACGATTCGGACTAGTTCGATTGTTCAACTTACGACATTTCAGTAGATCTAACCACCGGCCTTCTTCAGGTGCATGTTTTCGTACTCTGTAAGCTAGGAATTTCGAATCGAAACTTTTATTCAATTCATGGGCGCATAGAAGGGTGTTATTATTCCCATTCTTTTACTGCAATATTTGCAACTCTGTCGCTTGGCCGTTTCTTCCACTGAAGCAAAGTTATGTAACTTTACGTACTACCAAATCCAGGGATTGAATTGACAAAAGGAACCCTTTAATACACATAGCATTGTCTTTCGTTTAGTTCAATCCTTGGGCCTGGTAATGCTGAAAAGACATACTCATTATTCCGCTAATGATATACAGGGTGACCCCCCTCCAATGGGAATGGCATCATTTTAAAAGAAATTATCTAGAAAACTACTATGTCGAGCTCAATAAAATTGAATACTTTAGCTGTTGGACATCATAAGTTCATTATGGGACCGATTTCATAAGTGTTTAAAATCCAGGTCGGTAGTTAAGCTCATGTCTCCGGTAACATTATCCAGTGCGGAAGTGATTCTCTGCTTGAATTCATCAATGCTTACAGGAAAAAGGGGGCATAGACCAGTCCCTTCATATATCCCCATAAAGAGAAATCAAACGGAGACAAGTCCGGTGATCGCGGTAGCCATTTCATAAGAAAACTGTCTTCATCTCCATCTCTCTGGCAGATTCTCATTGAGATAAGTGCATACTGTCCTCTTCCAGAACGATAATAAAACATTAAATGTATATCTTGATCTGTTTCCTATACATTCTGTGAAAATTTGAGGTTATTTCAACAATAATTGTCAAAATTATTGGCCTGCGAAATGATGTCAAATTTTAGGGGACACCAATACGAAATGCACCTCAAAATTTATAAATTTTTGAAGTTCAAACTAGCTCAATTTCCTAGAATATATTATATATGAAAATAAGTATTTCTGATTTCCTCCCTTTACGACCCAGCACCCAACAATATCATTCAGCAGGCCTGTACAATGTGTGAAGCTCTTGTGATTTGTATTGCCAACAGTAAGATATATGAAAATTTTTACTCCTTACAGAGCGGTAAAAAGTGGCAGATAAAATGAAGACCGTATAGTGTTGCAGTTGTGGAGACATGTCACATAAAAGATGAAAGAATATAGGCATGAAATTTAAGCATTTAAACGAATATGAACAATATAATTTTGGAAAGTGTTGAATATAAGTGACTTTTATTGCTAGATGGAAATAATAATTACGTATAATCGACTGGCGTGGAAAGTGAGTGATTCGCATTTAGCACAGTCATTTAGTGATGAATGCTATGGTGAAATGGGAACAGTAACGTGTGAAAGGTAGTAGGGTGAAGGTTGTTGATGATGAATCTTTATCGTCGCTGGTTGTCATTCAAGCATTTACTTAGACCCTCAGTCAATCGATAAGACACTCAATCATTTTCATAATCCAAAAGCCAGCCAATAAAAGGGAATAGATATTGACGCTACGAATCGGATAAGACATAAATAAGTGCTAGCTCAAGCAATTTCACGTTGTTTGTTCGAATCATTCTCACCTTCTGGTGAGGCATATTTGTTGTGTTTTCTAACAGGCATCGTCATCTATCCTTTTTAATTCATGAAAATCCAGAAAAAAAAAACAGCTCAGGCAAGAAATGCATGCAGTATTATAAAAAAAGAATATATTTTATTTTAGCCGTCCTTCTATATTTACCCCGATTTCAACATATGCAGCCTAATTTTATTGGGCTTCCGGTTCCTTCTAAATTCCACTTCAGCTCTATACTTCTAACGTCTCCGCCTAAACTCTGAAATTTATAATATTATTGGGTTTCTGGTTCCTTCTGAATAGTACTTCAACTCTATACTTCTAACGTCACCTGCTAAACTCTGAACTTTATATAATTATTGGGTTTCTGGTTCCTTCTAAATTCTACTTCAGCTCTATACTTCTAACGTCTCCTGCTAAACTCTGAAATTTATATAATTATTGGGTTTCCGGTTCCTTCTAAATTCAACTTCAACTCTATACTTCTAACGTCTCCTCCTAAACTCTGAAATTTATATAATTAGTGGGTTTCAGGTTTCTTATAAATTCTATTTCAACTCTAAACTTCTAACGGCTCCGCCTAAACTGTGAAATTTATACTATTATTGGGCTTCCGGTTCCTTCTAAATTCTATTAGGTTGGTGCAAAAATAATGTCGTTTTCTCACATATGTTACTATGTAAGAAAACGGCATTATTTTTGCACCAACCTAATACTACAACTCTATACTTTTAAACGTCTCTTCCTAAAGTCTGAAATTTATATAATTAGTGGGTTTCATGTTTCTTCTAAATTCTACTTCAGCTCTATACTTCTAACGTCTCCTCCTAAACTCTGAAATTTATAATATTATTGGGTTTCCGGTTCCTTCTAAATTATACTTCAACTCTATACTTCTAACGTCTCCGCCTGTGGCACCATTTAACGAGGCGGAAAGGGAAAAGAAAGAAAAGAGGAGGGGGAGAAGCTAAGGACCGAATCGTGGGTGATAAGCAAGAACACACACACGGCTAAGAGACAATGGATAAAAGGATATTTTGATAAGTAACAAATGGCGAAAGAGTGTCATTACAATGACAGGGAAATTCTGAGTAAAAAGAAAGGGGAAGAAAGAAAGAATCAGATATGTTTTGGCATCGACTGTGTTATCTAAGGATATGAAAACAAACTATTGGTACGGGAAGACATCTTATTATCAACTGCAGACCGGGTGGCCAAAGAAAAAAAAATTCAAATGAAAATGTTATTTCGATAAGTGACGAAAAACAGGCAACTAAAGGGACTTTGGACAGATATAAAAAATTAAGGACCACCTACGAGTGTCCGTTGACCGATTTTCCTTCGACGGAACATCCTTGGCCTGCGATAATAAAATTATGTTATCAGAAATATGTACCGAAGGAAAATGAATGGGAACCTAGAAGTGTTTTTTTTTCTTTCTTCGAGGCGACAGAATGACTGAAACTTTGGAGATGTTTCTTTTTGAGACCGTGTTAGGAAGACCACACATTCTGATAATTAGCGATAAAATACCTGACGTAAACCACGTGTAGAACAAGAGTTATGACCGCCATTGTCATATTGTCCCGTTCGCGGCCAGAGAAATGATAACGGCGATTAAGAGGAAGAAAAGGGAAAGAGAAGAGATAATTTTTTTTTTTTTTAGTTAAGCAAGATATTTTTTTTTCTTCCTGAAACAAAGCCGCAGATTCGTCCACGCCCGACTGAGACATCATTGGTTGAGTGGTGATCACGTGACGCACGAGGGAGGCGGTTGCAGCCCTTCTGGAGGATGAGTAGAGGTTGCTACGAAGATGTGGGGAGGGCAGTTCACGCCCCTCTGAATTATGATGAGAAGGTGGGAGTGAGGAAAGGTTCCCAAAAATGGAAAAAGGTGGGAATTCCTAACCAGAGAGGTGGATATGTATTTAGAATTATCGAGGAACCCCCCGGCGCCGACAAACTCACTCCGGTTTTGGTCGGCGCCCATATGAACGAAGCCACAACGAGCAGAGTTGAGTTGAGTTCCAGCAGTTCCCAGAGTCAGTCTTCAGTTGAAGCAAGCCTCGCACATTCCGGAACCCTCTTCAACCCAAGAACAATTATTTTGAAGAACGACCAGATCCAGATCACCGAAATAAGTTTTTTTTTTTTTTACTTTCGTCCAAAGACCCACCGAAACACCAATTTCTTAGAGAGCAGACAACTTGAAGTGTTAAAACTTGCCTAGCGGAAAACGACGTGTCACAATCCATAGAACGGGTCGGGAGATAGATGCAGTCCTATGTATCGAACAACTAGACATAAAGTTTGTTACCTTTTTCTTTGATACTTTGAACTTTTGAGTTTCATTTTATTGTCTTTTATGCATATTTGTGTGGTATCACCCCCGTTGAACTCGGTTTGCAGTACGGCCCAAACCACTGTTTGATCTCGTCTGCCTAAGATCAATTCACAACGTGGGTAGGCGAACTGGGGAATCAGTGCAGTTACCTTGGTAACCAGGCGTTGGAAGCGAGTTGGGAACGACGAGGCTGATATCAAATCTAACCAGATTCCCACCCGAATCACCAAAAGGTTAGAACGTCACATTTGGAGCAGTGACACCCGAAGGGAGCAGCGAGGAGCGAACGGCTGGCGCCGCGGCGAGGACGTCACAATTGGTGCTGTTTAGGGACGTCACAGTTGGTGCCGTGGTAGACTAGGATAGAACGTCACGGTTGGCGCTGCGACCAGGGGACGACGCCACACCGCCTAAACTCTGAAATTTATCATATTACTGGGTTTCCGGTTCGTTCTAAATTCTACTTCAACTCTATACTTCTAACGTCTCCGTCTAAACTCTGAAATGTATCCAACTATTTGGTTTCCGATTCTTTCTAAATTCTACTTCAATTTTTATACTTGCGATATTAGTCACACTAACCACGCAAAGTAAAGACTGATTCTATGACACAGTGTTCGTGAAGTGACGTATGTTGTTTCCGTCAGAGTCAAATTATGTGTAAATCTGGATATAGACAAGCACCACATAACTTCTTATCTCAAGTTAAACCTTTAATCCAATCAAATGGATAACGAAGAAACATATTTTCTTTAGCCATTTTTTCAAATTGTTACTCACATTTTTCAAGTGCCTTCAAGTGTTTGAAGTTATGTCTATGAATGGTAATTCTCTGACAGCATCTCTTTTAAAAGTATTCTTGACGGGATAGGAATGAATAAATATTATAAAAATAGAATCTATCTTTCACGAGGCGTTGTTCTTAAATTTCATCAATTTCAACATTACAAGAAATATTTCTGAGATGAAATATTATAACTAATTATATACACTGACTATTAGCACACTTAGAGATTCTATTAAATAGAACGAATACATATGCAGAAGGACGTGTATCTATGTTTTATAGACGAGACAAAAGTTTTGACAAAGTACGCCTCAACGATCTGCTGGAACTGGTCAGCAACCTCATATATATATATATATATATATATATATATATATATATATATATATATATATATATATATATATATATATATATATATCGTCCTGGGTATGACGATAAACTACATCCACGTCCTGGTACGGCGATAAACTGCATCCAACAGCAAGGTCTCAGATAATGTATTCAGAAAAATAATGTTGTCAGCTCTAAGTTTTTGAAACAATAATGTTGCCAGCTCTAAGTTTTTGAAAAAGTAATGTTGCCAGCTATGCGTTTTTTTGTAAAAAAGTAATGTTGCCAGCTATATGTTTTTTTGTAAAGGAATAATGTTGCCAGCTATACGTTTTTTTGTACAGGAATAATGTTGCCAGCTATACGTTTTTTTGTAAAGGAATAATGTTGCCAGCTATACGTTTTTTTTTGTAAAGGAATAATGTTGCCAGTTATATGTTTTTTATTCCATACAAAATAGGTATTTAAAATTCATATAAACTGGATTTGGCATTAAATAACCCACAGTGGTTGATATGCCATAAAACCCAAACAAACAAATAAACAATATATATATATATATATATATATATATATATATATATATATATATATATATAGAGAGAGAGAGAGAGAGAGAGAGAGAGAGAGAGAGACCTATACTGGCAGTGAACGGCATGAATGCGCATTGAGAATGAGCTCAGCGAATATGAAAAAATAAAAAGGGGCGTATGGCAGGGATGTGTCTTCTCACCGGACTTATTCAAACTATACAACGAGACAATTCTGAGAGAATTGGAGATTCTACCGGGATTCAACATTGGCGGCTAGAATCTTACTAAAATAAGATACATAGATGATGCAGTACTGATAGCAGACACGAAAAAGAAATTACAAAACCTCCTATAGAAGGTAGAGAAGTGGGGCAAGAAGAAGTGAATAATAAGAAACTACAAGAAGAAACAATGCATGGTCATCAGTAAAAGGATGAGACCGAAATGCGAATCAAGCATGTGTGGGAGTTTTAATATCTGGCAAGTGTTTTCATGGTGGATGGCAGGTGCGATGTTGAGATGCGAAGACGGATTGGGATCGCCAAGAATGCATTCCAAAAGCTGTGCAGAGTACTGCGAGATAGAAGGCTCAATTTGGTGACAAAGAAAAATGTACTGAGCTGCTACGTAACATCTGTCCTCCTATACGGTTGCGAAAGTTGGACGTTCTCCTCAAAGATGAAGAAAAGACTTGAGGCAACGGAGATGTGGTTCTACAGAAGGATGATAAGAATATCATGGGCCGAGCGTTTGAGCAACGATGAGGTCTTGGAGAAGATGCAAACATGAAAAAGAAGGAGTTCCCGGGACATATAATGAGGTAGGAGGGTTTAGAAAATCTGATACTCACGGGTCAAATAGAGGGAAGAAAGAGACAAGGGAAAACAACACATGGCGTACCTACCTTTTTAGCAACTAGATGACAGAACGTGGTCTGGGGGAGGTGGCAGAGGGAAGGAACTTGTTGAGAGCTGCAAAGGATAGAGTGACGTAGAGAGCCATGATCGCCTACGTCCTGAAATGAGAAAGCACATAAAAAGAAAGATATATGTTCATATGGCTGGTGCAAGGGTATTGACCTCAGCGAAATCTATGATATGGGACCCCCAGAGATCTTTTTCATTTATTTTTCACTCTTCTGTCAAGTTTATTTCATGACAATTCTGCGGGTGGCTTCAAACTTCTGAACCTTAGTTTATATATATATATATATATATATATATATATATATATATATATATATATATATATATATATATACACTAAATAATTGTGGACTGTAATGTATACACACACACGCATATATATATATATATATATATATATATATATATATATTACACATATGTGTGTGCACACACAAACACTCACAAACACACACACACACACACACACATATATATATATATATTCTATATTTTACATATGTGCACATACGCACACATACTGGGTTGACTTGAAAGTTTTGAAACGTCGTGTACATTAACGGATTATATACAAGATATGTGAACAATTCATCAAGTAAAATTGAAAATAAATAGGATGTATCAAAATTACAGACGTTAAAAAACAGATTATTCCAACTTAAATAAGCAATTTTTAACATCACCTTCAAATTTTTCTCGTTAAAAAGTTGAATAAAATTAACATATTCAACATTATGAATAAAAAATACTAAAGTATAGTAGTAATTAGTAATTATAGTAATTTATTCGAGATTTATGTTTTGCGTTGTGTGTACCGAGAGGAAGAGATGGATAGATAGATATAAATATAAAGAGATAAATATATAGATACGTACAGACTGCGATAGATAGATACATAGATAGGAATAGGCTGATATATGTGTAGACCGTTTCAAAATTGTTGAAAAATGCAAATAAATTTACGTATTGCCACCCGAGTGAGGTAATGGATAGCGGTTCGGATTGTGGAATCGGAGTGCCGAGTTCGAATTCCACTCGAATCCATTATATTCACTTACGTGAAATGTAAATGAATCCTCTTCTTACTTACGGGCTAATACCTTTGAGAAATGTATGAATGCTCTTACTTACGTGCTAATACCGTTGGGAAATGTATGAATCCTCTTCTTACTTACGCGATAATACCGTTGGGAAATGTATGAATCCTCTCTTTACTTACGGGCTAATACCTTTGGGAAATGTATGAATCCTCTTCTTACTTACGTGATAATACCGTTGGGAAATGTATGAATCCTCTTTTTACTTACGGGCTAATACCTTTGGGAAATGTATGAATCCTCTTCTTACTTACGTGATAATACCGTTGGGAAATGTATGAATCCTCTTCTTACTTACGTGATAATGCCGTTGGGAAATGTATGAATCCTCTTCTTACTTACGTGATAATACCATTGGGACATGTATGAAACCTCTTTTTACTTACGGGCTAATACCTTTGGGAAATGTATGAATCCTCTTCTTACTTACGTGATAATACCGTTGGGAAATGTATGAATCCTCTTCTTACTTACGTGATAATACCGTTGGGAAATGTATGCATCCTCTTTTTACTTACGGGCTAATACCTTTGGGAATGTATGAATCCTCTTCTTACTTACGTGATAATACCGTTGGGAAATGTATGAATCCTCTTCTTACTTACGTGATAATACCGTTGGGAAATGTTTGAATCCTCTTCTTACTTACGTGATAATACCTTTGGGAAATGTATGAATCCTCTTCTTACTTACGGGCTAATACCTTTGGGAAATGTATGAATCCTCTTCTTACTTACGTGATAATACCGTTGTGAAATGTATGAATCCTCTTCTTACTTACGGGCTAATACCTTTGGGAAATGTATGAATCCTCTTCTTACTTACGTGATAATACCGTTGGGAAATGTATGAATCCTCTTCTTACTTACGGGCTAATACCTTTGGGAAATGTATGAATCCTCTTCTTACTTACGTGATAATACCGTTGGGAAATGTATGAATCCTCTTCTTACTTACGTGATAATGCCGTTGGGAAATGTATGAATCCTCTTCTTACTTACGGGCTAATACCTTTGGGAAATGTATGAATCCTCTTCTTACTTACGTGATAATACCTTTGGGAAATGTATGAATCCTCTTCTTACTTACGGGCTAATACATTTGGGAAATGTATGAATCCTCTTCTTACTTACGTGATAATACCGTTGGGAAATGTATGAATCCTCTTCTTACTTACGTGATAATGCCGTTGGGAAATGTATGAATCCTCTTCTTACTTACGTGATAATACCGTTGGGAAATGTATGAATCCTCTTCTTACTTACGTGATAATGCCGTTGGGAAATGTATGAATCCTCTTCTTACTTACGTGATAATACCGTTGGGAAATGTATGAATCCTCTTTTTACTTACGGGCTAATACCTTTGGGAATGTATGAATCCTCTTACTTACGTGATAATACCGTTGGGAAATGTATGAATCCTCTTCTTACTTACGTGCTAATACTGTTGGGAAATGTATGGATCCTCTTCTTCCCACCATACTCGGGGGTGGTTTGAGAAGAAGAGGATTCATACTGGCAATTGGTCTACCGCAGAAATAAATGGCAACCTACTGCGTGAAAAAATCGCAAGATACATGATCGCCTAAGCGTGTATCACGCATGGCACATAACTGACTGTCTTTCAAAACTCATATTTATACATAAACTGCTTGACAAAAAAGTAGCTCAATTTTTGGACAAAAACATTATTTGAATTGACAGACGATGAAATACCTCTTAAATCTAAAATATTAGAGGCTTAACTTCAGAATATTATCGGCAATAATTTCTCTCCTTAAAAGGAACATTTAATTAGTAGGAAATACATATATTAGCCAATAAGCTTGAGATAAATAAATGTAAATTTTAGATTCATATGGAGCCTACGCTTTTATTATAAATACATATAAGTGCTTGTCTGCTAACTAGTCTTTCATTGAATTTTTGACAACTGTGTTTGTTCGTTTATTACACAAGCGAAACTGAAGTTCTCACACTTAATTAATTAATTACTCACATCTTTCACGTACTGAATTGAAACGGGACTGTTACACTACGACGCAAGCGTTATACCAACTGTACCAACAGGCCTCGGTGATGGGGAGGTAATGAATTAAATACGATAACGGTCCGGGTTCAATTCTCGGTAGTGTATGCGCACTGCTGATGAGACACAAATGTAGTACAAAATGCCCGCCCAGTGCTTTCTGAGGTTTCTTCTAGACTCGATGAATTACTTAATTTTGATTATTACAAATCCTCCTAATAAATTCTATCACTAACACACGCATATATATATATGTATATGTGTATGCATATACATACATAAATTTCCTAGAAATTGTGTCCTCCGACAGGAATCGAACTTGTATCCTGCATGGAACCGTTATATAGCCTGATGTGCTATACCACTTAGAAAAAACATCTTGTTAACAAGATCAAATTACTGTTTTTAAACTACAAATTCACCATCATTTTTCTGGACCAATCATATCTGCTCGAAGCGTATCTTAACGTAAACAAATGACATCATATATTATGAAATAGACTAAGTCCGGCAATTATTTTAATATATTTTATATATTTATTTACGTTCTTCTGTAATAGATACAAATACTCGAATCATTTTAGTCTTTTTTCCCAATTTTTTCCACTAGATAAGAGTTTGTTTTTTATATTTTTATTTGCAAACTACTATCCCGGTTTTTTTTTTATACCAGTCGAGTATAGGTATTAAAATAAACATAATATATATATATATATATATATATATATATATGAAAATTTCTCCGATTTAACCAGTAGAGAAGACAATATTTATGAATAAAAATGACAATTTTTACAAACAAATGTACACAACAGATTCATAAAATCAAAAGAAAATGGTTGAATACATCAACACAGATATAATGACAATATTCTTCACACGTGACAAATACTGACGTTATTTTTCAGTTAAAAATATGAAGATAGCGTTTCTCTACATTCCAGTTGCTAGGAACATTCTGTTTTTGATTTTATTAGTTACCTTGTTCAATTAAATTCATTTCATATTTTGCTTTGATAAAGTCCACATTGGTCGAAACGCAATTACTAGTTTTCGTATTGTCATTTTTATTCATAAATATTGTCTTCTCTACTGGTTAAATTGGAGAAATGTTCATAGATAGATAGATAGATAGATAGATAGATGTGAACAGACTGGGTTAGATAGATAGATAGACAGATAGATAGATAGATAGATAGACAGATAGATAGATAGATAGATAGATAGGCAGGCAGGCAGGCAGGCAGGCAGGCAGGCAGGCAAACAGGCAGGCAGACAGGCATATATTAATTTGTAATTATCCTGTGTTTGCAAGTCATAAAATCACGCGTCTCATCTGCGCCCGAAAATGTTTCTTTCCCAGGAATTAATTAAAACATAAAAATATGTACAATTAACATAAAAAAAATGTTTCTGGTCTTTTCACTCTGACTCATTACTTAAATTTTATTTATTGTTTACTTTAATTGTCTGCACTCTCTCTTTCTCTCTTTATTCTTCTATCTCTGCTTCGTTCACTCTCTCTTATATACTTTCTCACTGTATCTTTGAATTTTGTTGTCCTCGTTCTCTTCACACACTTCCCTTTCATTTTATTTCACTTTCTTTCTCTTTTTCTTTACAATTTCTTCCTCTTTCACTTGCTCACTTTCCCTCTCTCTTTTATCTCTCTCTCTGTATTTTGAGCTTTATTTCTTTCTTTCTCTCTCTCTCCCACTCTCCGATGCACCATTCTCTCTTACACACTTTCTTTCACTTACCACACCCTTTCACTTTGTCTTCCGCTCTTTCTCTTTCTCAGTTTCTTTCACATTCGCTCTCACTACAGTTTCTCTCTCACACCATCTCTCTTTTAATTTTACTTTTTATTTCTCTCGGACTTTTTTTTTCTTACTTTTTCAATTTCGATCTCTTTTTCCTTCTCATTCTTTTTCCATCTATTTTTCGCCGTCTCTTTCTTTCTCTGTTTCCATGACTCTATCTCTTTCTTAATTTACTTTTCACTTTGTCTTTCCATTTTTTTCTATTTCACTCTCTCTCTCTCTCTCTTTCATCTTCTTTCTTTCTTTCTTTCTTTCTTTCTTTCTATTACTTTTCAATTTCTCTCTGTCACTTTATCTCTCTCACTCTCTTAATCTCCCCCATACACGCACTCTCACTTTCTATGCCCCACTTCATGTTTATCTCTTTCTATCCTTTTCCCCCTTTCTCTTTGTTTCCAGCATTCTCTTGCTCACATTTGTTCTCTCTCTCACTCCCTCTTTCACTTTGTCGTCCCCCCTCCCCCCTCTCTCTCTCATATTCTTTTTATCTTTTTTCTCTCATTCTCTTACTTTTCAATATCTCTGTTACTTTCTCTTTTCATTTCTCCCCCACTCTCCCTCTCTCAATCACTTTCTCTCACACTTTACTTTTCTCTCATTCTCTCCGTCTTTTTCATCCTTTTCCACCCTCTCCCCCTCTCTGTTTCCGCCATTCTCTTACATATTTTCTCTTTCTCACTCTCCCTTTCTTTCTTTTTCTCTTGCACTCCTTTTTCTTTTTTTTTTGACTCATTCGCTTACGTTAAAATTGCTCTCTATCACTTTCCCTCTGTTAATCTCTCCCCACTCTCCCTCTTTCTTTCTCTCTCTGTCTCTCTCACTTTCTCTCACTCTTTTATCTTTCGGACTTTATATTTCCCTCTTTCTCTCAGTCTTTTTCACCCTTTTTCACCCTTTTACACACCCTCTCTCTCTGTTTCCACCACTCTCTTACACAGATTCTTTATCATTTTCACTCCCCCTTTCCCTTTTTTTTCACTTATATTCTCTCTTTCTTTCTTTTTTTTTTTTTGACTTTCTTTCTTTCTCTCATTCATTTACATTACAATTTCTCTCTATCACTTTTTCTCTATTAATCTCTTCCACACTCCCTTTCACTATTTTAACTCTCCCCCACTTTATACTTTACACGTTTTCATTGTTTGGGCACCCCGAGCCCATGTAATGGTTAGCAAGCTTGTTTCGCTAGAACAATTATGACTGAATAGTGAGTTCGATCCTCACTGGGTGCCTTAAAATTTCGACCTTGTGCCACGTCTGCGCAACGCTTGGAAATCAATACACGTTTTCATTGTTACTCTCTGTCATATTCTCTTTCCCTGTCACTTTCTCCCTCCCCATCTCTCTCACTCTATATATCGAATATGTGATGCAATTTAATTTATATTATAATGAATCATTCATACAAAAAAGTAGATTAGTAAAGTTAATGGTGTAAAATGGCGAAATCCCTTCGCTAACAAAATTTTAAAAGTGCATTAACCTAAAAAAATCAAGGATTATAACATTCATCGAGTGATTTGTAGGTTAATGGACCTTTAGAATTTTGTTAGCGAAGGGATTTCGCCATTTTGTATCATTAACTTTACTAATCTACTTTTTCGCCATTTTATATCATTTACTAATCTACTTTTTGTATGAATGATTCATTGTAATATATATATATATATATATATATATATATATATATATGTCTGATGATTGCAAGGAGGTGAAACCCAGTGTCACAAAATCACATCAGTCCGACTAAATATATATATATATATATATATATATATATATATATATATATATATATATATATATATATGTGTGTGTGTGTGTGTTTGTGTGTGTGTTTGTGTGTGTGTGTGCGTGTGTCTTCTTTTCATTTCTTTCCCGTTCGTTCAGATTTTCCTTCTTTTTTCTTTCTATTTTCTATATCTTTCTTTACTTTTTTAAAACACTTATTTCTTTTTCTTTTTCTTTTTCTCTTTCTTTCTTTCTTTCCCATAATCTCATTCACTTTTATCTTCCTGTTTCATGTAACCCAGCTTTTGTTTTACGTTTTGTTTTGTTTTTCGTACATTTTTGATTCCATATTTCAGTCTATGCCCGTCTCCCTTCATCACTTAAAACTTGCTTTTCACATTTTCATTTTTCCTTCCTTCCTTCCTTCCTGACATTTAAATCCCCATAAACAACCCAAAAGTCCCCCACCCCCTACCACCATCAACTTACAAAATCCACCCTACTTGATAACGCCAGACTGTAACCTATATTCTCTTCTCTTTCCATTTATGTCGTTGTACCTAATCCACTTCTTTCGTAACCAAAATGCCCCAGTCATTCCATTAAGGAAATATAAAAATAAAATAAAATGTCCTTATCGAAAGAAACATAAAGTACACAACAGATAAGAATCATTTACTTATCAATAATCTTTTGTTCTTAATAAAATTTATTAATTCCCAACGTAAACTCGTCGTTATTTGAGACCTCAACGAGACCGGGCCACGCGTTGACGCATGCGTATCACCGATCAACAGTCCACTTGGTTTGGTAACCACATTCGATCCTCTTTCTGGAGTCGCAGTGTATACCTCCTCAAATTCGCTCCAGTCTAATCTTGATAAACTACTTCAAAAATTATCCCCCATAAATCTTTAGCTTCTGCCGTCATATCTCTGATTTACGTTCAACTTAGCAACTCCATTTTATTTTCTTTATTTATTTGTTTCTTTCTCTGATTATTTGTCCTCCTTTTACAATTTATCAGGAGGAACCTTGAGATTCCCATCTGTAATAAAACTGCCAGACACTCCATATTGTCGGTTTTTCCTTTTTTGTGCAGACGACAATATCAGCCATTGTTGTTTTCTCTTTCTGGAATCAGGTGATGAGTTTTCGCATTTTGGAGCATTTCCTCCTCCTTCTTCTTCTTCTTCTTCTTGATGCTATGTCCTTTCAGTACGTTATCGAACATGTCTCTCTTTCTTCTACGTCTTCTCTAATATTGTTTACTCTTTGGTACCAGGACTTCATAAATTTAAGTGGAGTAATAGAATGGCAGCTAGATTTCATTCCATAACTGTTGAATTTTCTACATGTAACCGCAAGTTCTATTCATATAGTTTGTTCTCTCGCACTTCTCGCCTGTGCAACTCTCTTTTCTGTCAACTGAGTCAGTTAGCTTAGTGCCATACATTTGGGCGATCATGTCTCTTTCGATTATTGACAGTAGATTTTTCCGAAGTAGGCTATTCATGCCATTCATCCCACAGCTGTTGTGTGGGGAAGAGATTAATTCTCACCTTTCCCAGTTGTTTTTGTGCGAAAGTAAATGCAACGAACTCGACTGGAATTCGAACTCGGCTCTTCGAATTCTCATTCCGAGCCGATATCCTTTGCATCACAACACACATCCTCCGTGTCACCTACGATTTCCAAAATCCAATACAACGTCAATATTCGTCTTCTGTCGTCCTGAATCTTGTTCTCCTCCCTCTCATTAACTCCTTGTGAATTAGCGGCTTTATTGCCTGGCTTGGGGTAAAATGGTTAAAAAAAATAAATTCGCCATATAAGTGTCGTTCTTTCCCACGGTTTCGCTCGCCTTCAGCATATCCTGTGAATGTTTAATTCGCCAACCGTTCTTTCTTCATAATGTATCAAAGGCGTTTCTACTGTCTATTTCTGATTGTTATAAGATTTTTTTTAGATTTATTTCTCCTGAAAACTTCTTCCTTGCTCATATGCTCTGGACATTTTATTCTGTTCATTCGTCCATAGGACCACATCTGTATCAGGGTAAAAACGGACATTCTCACGGTGCAGTTTCATTTTTAAAATAAATAATTTTTATATGTTGTTTGATTTGATTTTTACGGTTTATCAGCCTTTTAGACGTTATTTAAAGCCAGAAATATTTTTTGATCATCAGAACTTTTTCGAGATAATAATAATTTACTGACCGCAAGTCTTCCTAATTGACACCTAGCTGGTGGGGGGACAAATAGATTCATACTTTTTCAAAGAGTATTTTCGCGTAAATAAATATAACGAACTTAACTGGAATTGGAACTTAGTTCTTCGATTTCCGAGCAGTTATCCATTACACAACCCGCACATCCAAATATACAACACCTGGTATTCTCAAGTGGTCACCCATCTAAGTACTGACCACGCTAGACGTTGCTTAACTTTAATGATCGTAGGAAAAACGGTATTTCAACCTGATGTAATTGTAAGCCTTTGTTCCCTTATGATAAGAACATTTGTTTTAAGAGTGCTAAGTATTCCTGCTAATGTATATAATAAATGCGAATCTCCGTGTGTCACACTTTTTTCAGTTAAAGGGACACAACTCTCTAATTTTCAATAACTCATCTTCCTCTTCTATATAATAGATGCTATTTTCACTGTGTCACACGTTTTCAATTTCTCATTAGATCTTCTTGATGTTAAGTATAAGCCTCCTCTTTGTTTGCATCCTCTCCAAGACCTCATCGTTGCTCACACACTTGGTCCATGATATCCTCAGCATCCTTCTGTAGAACATCTCCGTCGCCTCGAGTCTCTTCATTTTTGAAGAGACCGTCCAACATTCGCCGCCGCAAAAGGCGTAATAGCTCATAACTCCTTTCGTTGATACCAAAGAAATCCTCCTGTCTACTAATACTCTGCCCAGCTTTTGGAATGCGTCCTTGGCTATCTCAATACGTCTACGGATTTCAGTGTCGCGCTTACCGTCCTCTGTCAAAACATTTCCCAGATATTTAAACTTCCACACCTGCTTAATTTTAGTGTCTCCGACCTGTAAATCGCATTTCGGTCTCAGTCATGATGAGCATGCATTTACCTTCTTGTATTTTATACGTAGGCCCTTCTTCTCACTCTCATTCGCTACCTTATGTACGAGGTTTTTTCATTTTTTTCCGTATCTGTGTCACCAGCGTTTCTTATGTTTTTAAGATTGTGGACGCCAACGCTAAATCCCAGCAGGATTTTCAATTCTCTCCAAATTGTCTCGCTGTATTGGTTGAATAAATCCCGTGAGAAAACACATCCTTGCCTTACGTCCCTTTCTATTATTGTATATTCGCCTAACGCGTTTTCTATGCGCATGCATGCTGTTTGTTGCCAGTATAGGTTCTTGATTATTCTAATAACTTTCCCAAATATATCCAGGTTGCTGAGCAGTTCAAATAGTTCGCTGTGGAGTAATTTGTCGAAGGCCTTTGCGTAGTCTATGAACTGTTGTGGATTCCGAGATGAAATTTGGTCTCCAATGAATGACAAACGCAAGAATGAAATATAAGAAATTAAATGTATTTACACAATAATACAATGGGTAATATTGTTAGTAAATCCAGGAACGCGGTTAGTAGCAATAATATATATATATATATATATATATATATATATATATATATATATATATATATATATATATATATATATATATTCTCGAAGTAGGACTTCCTTACAGTCTACGTGCTTGTAACTGTGACTTCTACAAGCGATTACCTCACACTATTACTCTACCTCCAACTCCATCACAATCTCTGTTCACTCTCCCTCTCTATATTCTGACTGACTCTGGGTATTTAACGGTAGCAGTCCAAGTAACACTCTGGTCGAGTCCACTTATATGAAAAAGGGGAGGACCCCATAATATGAAGTAACAATTTTTAAGTAACTAATGTCTAGTTTAAATAGTCTTACTTCATGAAGGATAATATAGGAATCACTCGATTAATGCGCATTCGATTAATACATTTTCTATTAGAGCTCTAAAATTCTTAGACCAAAATTCAATTAGGGCACACGTAATACTTGATTAGTGCGGCAAAAAATTCTTCAAGTTAACCATAGCAATTGAAAATTGATTTTTTTATTTACTTATTAAAAGTTTTTCTAAAATTTAACAATGGAAAATGGCTAACTATTTTGTTTGTCAATTTCGTTTATATTTGATTTATGCATTTTTGAATGGTGCTTATCTTTTAAAGTAGATATTATCTGTACTAACTAAAGGTTTTCTGGATGTCATCCACACCAGCTATTACGAAAAGTTTCATGTTGTTTGGTGAGAGCAAGATCACCACACCGGATCAGGAAGTACTTCACTGTATATAGGGTAATAAATATTCATGTCTGAATCTATAATCTTGTGTGATTTTTAAAAATGTTTTAAATCATTTCATGCCAAGCAAGGAAATAAAGCCACTAAGATGCAAGGAATGTGAAAGTATGAGATAAATAAAAATATTATTAAGGAGAGGGAACAATAAAAGAAGAGGAATTAAGCAGACAGAAAATGATGATTGACATTGCAATTAAATTTTTGTACATCAAAGTTGACCGGAAAGCCAGAAACCGGAAGAGAGTTCGACAAATAAGAAGTGCGAGAAAATAAACAGCTAACATATAACTTACGGTTACATCCAACAATTTCAACTTTAAAATAATGAGAAATAACTTGTCAAACTAGTCAAGCGGTTAAGTTAATACAGTCTAGCCACTAAAGTGAAAAGCTCCTAAGAACAATTAGCATGTAAATATTTGTAGAAAAGTCATATAGAACCTTCGTTACGGTGGTGGGAAATTGACTGAGGCCAAGATGCCAAGTCAGGTCCGATAACATTGCAGATTC
>OZ010604.1:28523158-28553158 GCA_963932145.1 Acanthosepion lycidas | reverse complement strand
AAAAAGAGACAATTTAAATTTATAGAACACATAATGAGGAAAGAGGGCTAGGAAAATTTAACACTCGCAGAACAAACTGACAGCAAGTAGATTGAAAGCAACGTATGAACTACCTAACGAGATTGAGTAAATAGATGGCAATGCAAGCGTTAGGAAAGATAACAGAAAGACAAAATTTATTAAGATATACAAAGGACAGGAAATTGTGGAGAGCCATGATCATCAACGTCCTGAAGAGGCATGATACATAGAAGAAAAACGAGCTTGAGTAAATGGGATGGCGGAACAAGGCCTAGGAGAGATAACCAAAGACAATATTTATTAAGATCTACAAAGGACAGGAAATTGTGGAGAGCCATGTTCCCCAACGTCCTGAAGAGACAGGGCGTAATCAGGAAGAGTTTGCAGTAAATAGTATATGACTAAATTCAGTAAATAGCACACACACACACACACACACACACACACACACACACACACACACATATATATATATATATATATATATATATATATATATATATATATATATTGTGTGTATTTAGGCAGCATCTTTTCATTCATACACGTTTCATTAAATAATAGAGACAAGTGTTGTCTATTTATTTTATGTAAATTTTTTTCGTAACTTCTGATAAGTTTAATAACATTATCGTTGAAAGAAGAAAGAGATTCACAGTAGTGATCCATATATTTTTTAATACAATCTAAGCTTTCGGCTTGCTTAAGCCATTATCAAAGATGTCAATTACAACATATTAAACAATATACGGACACGACAGTGATGATAGTCTGTCAATGTTTACATAGAAGATTTCTAAGCAACGATAAACACGCGCATATAAGACGCTAGAAGCGAAAATCGTGTGGTCATGTGTGACGTCATGACATGCTGTGCGATTTTCGCTTCTAGCGTCTTATAAGCGCGTGTTTAAAATTTGAGCAGTGCTTTGCTTGTGCACACAGCTGGGGCGGATCATAATTTCGATTTTGATTCCGTGAGGATTTTAAAATATTTTCATAATAAAAATCTTAGGAGGATTTATGAAGCAGGCATAATATCCATCTCACACACGGTGAATACTAGACCTGGCTTCTTTAGTGTTTCCCCTTTTCTAGCGAGATTAATGCTCGACAAGCGTACATATAAAAATTTTAGATCAAAATAGAATTCTTTCATTTTTCTTTCAGAATACTCAAATTTAGGAATACGTTTTCACAGCGTCGCCCACGTGACGACAACGTGACCATGTTTTAAAACGGAACGCTGATCTATGTGAAACTTTCGGTTGTCTGTTTGAATAAGTCTTGTTCTTGTGTCCATCGTCTTTGTCATGTTCAATTGATGTTAATTATATTTTATGAATATGTCCTGAGGATGGTTTATTGGACCGAAACGTCCGACTTTGACATATTAACATTAAAACAGCATAATTGCATATAAGGATTTTTGTTTGTTTTTTTTCCGTATATTTTTCTTCATATATATATATATATATATATATATATATATATATATATATATATATATATATATAGAGAGAGAGAGAGAGAGAGTGCTATGTAAAATGAGAACGAATACAGTACAATTCCAACGTTCATAACATTCAACCTAGAAGAGGGCTCGATAGAAAGTAGAGCAATATTCTTTATTTTATGATATTATATCAGAAACATGTAAAAAAAAGCGCACACGCTACACAATTGCAATCGTGTTTCGATGTGAATCAACGCATCTCATCAGGCGTTAGTAAATAACTGGTGAGTAGAAAATTTGAGATTTGACAGCAAGATATGCCCTCTACTTAAGAGAAAAGGAAGCAAACAGAACAGAGTAAGGAAGAAAGGAGAGAAGATGGTTGCAGTGTTTTGATGGTTTTACTCAGACCAACCAATCAAACTGACGTACGATAAGTTTAAAATAAGGGGAGAAACGGTACATTTTTTAAAAAGAAAAATATTACCAGCAATAAATTTTTCAAAAAAAATATTACAGGCAATACATGTTTGAAAAAAATATTATCAGCAATACGTTTTTGGGGAAAAAAATATTGGCAAAAACACATTTTTGAAAAAGAAAAAAAAAACAATATTATCATCAATAAAAAACTTGTCGGCATTAAATAACCTATTGAGGTTGATATACTGTAAAACAAAACAAACCAAACCAAACCTCTTTGTACGCGTTATATTTTTATATCCGCCATTCTTTCATTTCTAATGATGAATTGCCAAGAAGCGACATTTGTAGAGTAGTGTCGCCAACAAGAGACATTTGTAGAGTAGTGTAAGCAAAGATGACTTTTACTTCCGTATACTACTGGATTTATGGAAGATCCAGCTTCTTGCTTTCTGCAAACCTCAATCTTCAAAATTTCAAATGCAATGACAATCGTTATTTTTTTAATTCTTAATTCTTATTTATTGTTCTCTGTACTTTTTTTTTCAGTATTTCTGTTATTCTTTAAAACTCTGTAAGTACGTGTGTCTAAAGTAGCTTTAATACGTTTTTGGTGCGAAGTGATAGAATGGAAAAATAAACGCGTATTTGAAAATAAACATTCTGAATTAGGGCAATCAACGTCCCAAAACTTGTGTTCGTGTGAAAAATAAGTTTAAACCATCTTGAACATAAAAGTTAGACATACAAGGTGTTCACCAAAATTTGATCAAACCTCGTTCATCTCTCTGTCTCTCTCTCTCTCTCTCTATATATATATATATATATATATATATATATAGAACACCTGTACATATCAAGTACATATCATATATATATATATATATATATATATATATATATATATATATATATATATATAGATAGATAGATAGATAGAACACCTGTACATATCAAGTGCTCCAGACCAGCTGCAATCTTCAGGTGAACACCGTGTTTCAGCAAAGTTTCGGACGATTAAGCTCAGTAGCTCTCCACACGGATATATATATATATATACAGGGGACCCGAAAACATTTGACATCATTTCGCCGGCTAATAATTTTGGCAATTCTTGTTGAAATAACCCCAGATTTTCACAAAATGTATAGAAACAGATAAGATTTTGTATTTAATGTTTTATTTTTTATTATCTCAATGAGAATAAGCCTGAGATATGGATCGGGTGTCGTGGAGATGAAGACAGTTTTCTGATGAAATGGCCGGTGCGGTCACCGAACCTGTCCCCATGTGATTTCTTTTATGAGGTTGTTTGAAAGAACTGGTTTATGTCTCCCACGCTTCCTGCTATCATTGATGAATTTAAGCAGAGAATCACTTCTGCACTGGATAATGTTACCTGAGACATGCTACAACGCGTTTGGCAAGCGCTTAACTCCCGACTTGACGTGTGCCGTGTCACAGGCGGTGCACATAATGAACACTTATGAAGTCGGTCCCATAATAAACTTATGATGTTCAACACCTAAACTGTTCAAATTCTTTGAGCTCGAGTTAGTAGTTTTCAAGATAATTGCATTTAAAATTATGTCAACTTTTTTTCAGACACCCTGTATAACGCTATGCAGTGTCCATGTTGTTATTTTACACTCAGTAAACCCATTGTGCTTCAGTGGCTTTATTTCCTTCCTTGGGGGAAATTGTTTAAAAAAAAATATATAAAATAGAGGAACTGGAATTGTGAGAAGCCTTGTTGCTACTTGATATTCAGGGAAATCTATCAGATTATATTGATTGGGAAAAAATCAACGTGTCGTCGTAATCGAATTGATATGAATGCTCTATTGAATGTAAAAGAGTTAGCGCAAAGCTGGCCATAAAATACATTAAACGCATCTATTTTCAGGCAACGCGAATTATTCATGGCTTTTGACACTCTATAAAAGATATATTTTTTACCTTATTTTTTTAGAGATCGATATCATGTTCAAATCCAGATAATCGTGGCTGATGATGTCGGAGGCATTGGCGAGAGAGACAATCAGAATTATTCGATCGACAATCGGAAAGTATCAACGCCATTATGCTTTTTAACCCTTTTTTTTTATTTTATTTGTCGATTTTCTTTTCTTTGCTTTAATAATTTCTTTATTTTATTTTTTCTTTATTTTATTTTTTCAATTTATTTTTTTATTTTAGTTTTATTTATCTGTACGTAGTTTCTCTATTTATATAACCTTTTCTATTTTTCCACCTTTATTCATTGTCTTGTTTTTTTTTTATTGCATTTCTAGTAATTTCTACCCAAATATATTTCTGAAATGTACCAACTATTTTTTATATCTTTATCTCATTCTCTAAATTATTTTCATTCATTACTTTATTATTTATTTAAATATTTCTTTTTCTTAATTTTTTTTTTATTTCCCCTCATTTTTCTCTTTCTTTATTCATTTACTTTTTAATGTTCTTTCATTCAGTCCGACTGTTTTAATTTCTTTTCTTTATCTTAGTACTTTCTCTGTATTTATTTCAATTCTCAGCATTATTTCCAGCTGTCCATTTTGTTCTTTCTTTTCTTTCTTACTTTTTTCTTTCTTTCTTTCTTTCTTTCTTTCTTTCTTTCTTTCTTTCTTTCTTTCTACCTCTCAATCTTAATCTGTTCATATCTATTTCAGTCTGTTCATATCTATGTATATATCCATCTTAATCTGTTCATATCTATCTATCTATCTATCTATCTATCTATCTATCTATCTATCTCAGTCTGTTCATCTGCCTAATCATCTGTTTTCTCCTTCCTTCATTTCTTTGATTCTATCTTTCTTACTTATCTTCTGTTTTTTCTTACTTGGTTTTTGTTTTATACATTTATTCTTTAGTTTATTTTTCAAAAATTTTCCATTTATTTGTTCTTTTGTCTTTCTTCCATTCTTCCTTTCTTTCTTCCTTTCTTTCTTCCTTTCTTTCTTCCTTTCTTCTATACTTTCTTTCTTCGTTCTTTTTTCTTTCTTTCTTTTTTCTTTTTTCCTTTTAATTTTTTTCCTTTTTCCTGCACTTATTCGTTCTTCATTTATTTTTTTTTCCATTAATTTGTTCTTTTTTTCATGTTTCTCTTTCTTTCTGTCGTTAATTGTTTGTCTGTTTTTTCTTTCTTTTTTATATCTTTCATTTTTTTCTCTCTTTCTTTCCTTCGTGTTCTTTCTTTCTTTCTTTCTTTCTTTCTTTCTTTCTTTCTTTCTTGTTCTTTCTTTCTTTCTTTCTTTCTTTCTTTCTTTCATTGGTATTCTTTCTTTCTTTCTTTCTTTCTTTCTTTCTTTCGTGTTCTTTCATTCCCTCATGTTCTTTCTTTCTTTCTTTCTTTCTTTCTTTATTTCCTTCCTTCCTTCCTTCGTGTTCCTTTCTTCCTTCCTTCCTTCCTTCCTTCGTGTCCATTCCTTCTTTCTTTCTTTCTTTCTTTCTTTCTTTATTTATTTATTTCCTTCCTTCCTTCCTTCCTTCGTGTTCCTTCCTTCCTTCCTTCCTTCCTTCCTTCCTTCCTTCCTTCCTTCGTGTCCATTCATCTTTCTTTCTTTCTTTCTTTCTTTCTTTCTTTCTTCGTGTTCTTTCTTTCTTTCTTTCTTTCTTTCTTTCTTTCTTTCTTTCTTTCTTTCTTTCTGTGATTCCTTCCTTCCTTCCTATATTCCTTCGTGTTCTTCCTTAGTGTTCTTTCTTTCTTTCTTTCTTTCTTTCTTTCTTTCTTTCTTTCGTGTTCATTCTTTCTTTCCTTCGTGTTCTTTCTTTCGTGTTCTTTCATTCCTTCGTGTTCTTTCTTTCTTTCTTTCTTTCTTTATGGTTTCTGTATTTTCCTCTTGTTTCTCTTTTAATCTATTTCATTATATTTCCATTTATTTATTCATTGAAATTATTTCTTTACTGATGCTATAATTTCTTTTTTGCTTTGTATTTTTATAAATGAAAAAAAAATCTAAAATTTCATTCCGTTTCGTAGAACATTTATGCATTTTTTGTAATTTCTTTTATCGCTTTACTCAAAAGATAAAATTGTCTTTCTGGATATTTCGAATTAAAATCTCTCTATGTTTTCCCAATGTCTGTTTCTTCATTTATCTGCTTTTTCTTCTTTCTTTTTTTATCAGACACTTAGCATTAAATTCGGCCTTCTTTCTTAAACAACCAAAATTCATTTATACGACGAATAAACGGGGTTTTTCATCTAAATAAAAGCCGAGCTTTTACGCAATTAATATTTTATGCTGAAGGTGTTCCTCATAACCACTTTTAGAAAATGTTGTTTGAGTGGAATTCAAATAAAACCACTCATTTAAGCCGAGGCTTATGCCCATATCACGTTGTAACATCGGTTCCCATATGATCACCGACGTCAAGCCATGTCGAACCTGCTCCTTACCTAGAGCGGTGACCGCCTCGTTATACCAGGTAATCATGGGTATGCGGGTGGTATAATGCATAATGACCCGGAATTTTTAATCAAAAAACCGAGTTCCAATTTCTGTTGTGTTAGTTATATTTATTTAGATGCAAATATCCTTTGGAAAGGTATGAATCCAACATTTCTCACCCAGTGCTGGATTAATTAGTAATATTTGTAACACTAAAATATTATTACCCCCAAATTCATCCAATCTAAAAATATTTTCAGTCTTTTAAGTTGATAAGTGGTAGAAAACGAGTCAGTCAATAAATCTTTTAAGCTAGCGTCTATTTATTATTTGTACTGAAATACACACATACGCAAACACACAGAAAAAAAAAACATACACAGAAACATATAGATAGATAGATAGATAGATAGATAGATAGATAGATAGATAGATAGATAGAAATGACTGGACTGGGATAGATCGATATTAACAGACTGTGATAGATAGATATGAAAAGACTGAAATAGATAAATAGATAGATAGATAGATCGATAGATAGACAGATAGATAGATAGATAGATAGATAGATATCGTTTTACTCATTATTTATTATATAGGCTACACATAGTGCACCATTGTTCAGTATATATCAATAGTCGAGCCAAAACACAACAGACGCGGCCTGAAGATTGCATTCAAGAAGGAAGCAGACTGTCGCCACTCGATGTTGACCTTAGTGTTCACTTTTATATATACATTATATCAGTGATATTGAGCAATTTTATCCATGAATATAGCATTAATGAAAACTATATTTTTTATCATATTATTTCTATACATTTACATATTACTTATACTGGGAGATTAATAGTATAATGAAAATCAATATATTCATATATATATTATTTATTATTTTATATAATTTTTATTACATCTTGTATTCTCTTGTTTACTCTGTCAAAAACTGTCTGCCTCATTTAAGTAATTTTCTAATTGCATTCTTTTCATAAATATTCGAGGATTTTTATCTACAAAATTAATTCTGTCATCGACTGGACGAAAGAATTCTGTAATATATTACTATATAGCCCGTTTCTCACTTAGCGTTAAAATATGACGGCCATATTTAAGCAATTAACAGACACTTCCCCAAAACTGACACATTATCGAACTGACAGTTGATCGGATGCTTTATCGATCATGACAATCAAGTCAAGTGTAACCTTTGTATATCCAACATTTTCTATTGTTATGCACTTCTTACTCTCGCTCTTTCCACCTTTAAAAAAATACTCAATTATTAAGCCTTTACTTCTAGAAGCTCTTGAGCCTTATATTGGGTGAATAATAGTAAAAAGAAAATCATGATATTATATATACATATATTATTATTATTATTATTATTATTATTATTATTATTTGTAGTATCATTTTGCCAGAGAGTAATTTTACGTGCCTAATAACCAAGTTACCTCCGGGGTCTATGAGTAAAAAGGGTCATTGTAAGAGAATTATTTATGTTCATTTGGGACGTTTTGTTTAGATGGAGAGGGTTTTTGGGGACGATATATGCAGTTCCTGCAAATCAATCATTTGTAGTTCTGAGATGCTGATGTCTTCAGGACCCTTCTTTATCATACCAATGCACCGATCACAACAGCGATAATCGTAGTTTTAAGTTCCTACATTTTTGCAGGTCCTTATAATTTGACAGTTTTTCAAATTCCTTTTTAAGAAAAATTGGAATCTTGTGGGCAAGTCATATCTATTTTTTTGGCAAGTCCCTTTTTTGATTATTAGTAATATTAATAATATTATTATTGTTATTGTTGCTGTCGTATTTTTGTAGTCTTTGATCACGATGACTGAACGATTAGATTTCATTGTTCTATCTGTGTGTATTGTAAAATCCCATAAAATGTTACAAGTCCTATCACTGTAACCAGGTCTGGATAATTTTTATATCACTGTCTTGCAATTTCTATTATTATTATTATTATTATTATTATTATTATTATTATTATTATTATTGTTGTTGTTGTTGTGTGCGGTATCATCTTGCCAAAGAGTAATATTAAGTATATAATTACCAAGTCCCTTCCAGAGCCCATGTTGTAACCTACGGATGGCTACTGAGAAGAATAATCACACGAAGTTTGGTAATGAAGGATAATACTTAGAACAAGAACAACACATATAAGATTCGCCAGCGGCGTGTAGAAGTAGTAGTCAACTGCTAGAAGTGAGTCAAGTGAATTCCACAATAAATCTCCAATTGCAGGATAACTAGCAACCGCCCCACGCCATCAGATGTGGCACAGAGCCAACTTTAATGTGGGATATCAGAGCCCGTAGACTCGGCCTAAAATTCCCCGTAGACACCGTATAAATTGGGGTCAGGTAGCTGTTTCCCGAGACGATATTCTGCTTTTTGACTGAACCGAACCATCTTTGTTGGTTTTAGCCTTGTAGGCATTAGTTGATAGCATTAGACTTGCGCTGCTATCATATGGCATTATTATTATTATTATTATTATTATTATTATTATTATTATTATTATTATTATTTATTTTTCTATTGTATACGCATTACCTTCCGGGTCCCAACTAGAGACATAAGTTCAGAAATGGCTTCATAATATTTTCCACTGATCATTTTTGTAAAAACAAAAACAAAGTAAGATCACACACATTTTACATAGATCAAGCTCTTCATAATATTATGCACTGCTTTAAGGCATGTTTTACCAGGAATCCCTTAAATGTGATTGTTGGAACCTTTTCCAAACAATCCGAAGGCTTCAATTACAACTGGAATTATTGATGTCCTCATGTTTCACATTTTTTAGATTTCCATTTCAAGATCCTTATATTTGTATAGTTTTTTGAAGATCTTCAAAGATACATTAGAGTCTGCAAGAACTGCCATATCAATAAAAAAAAAACATATTGTCTTTTGTGGCTTTTGATCACGATGTCTGAGCGATTAGCGATTAGCTTTGACTCTTCTGTCTGTGTGTATTGTAAAGTCCCATAAAATTGTTACAGGTCCTATCGCTGTAACCGGACCTGGGGGATGATCATAGCAGTTTCTTGCAATTTCCTTATTATTATTATTATTATTATTATTATTATTATTATTATTATTATTATATTTCAATTTCTGCTGTGGTCTGCAGAAAGACGTAAGGCAGTTAGTAGTGTGTTGTTATGGCTACATTTCCCATAACATCAGTGGTGTTCCAGTGAGTAGGGCTGTACTTATCAAAACAATTTTTTTATTTCTCTTAAGCTGAGATTCTCAGGGATTTTTTTTTCAATGTGTAGTTGAGTTCCTTTTTTATCATTCCAAGCGCACCTACTATGACTGATATTATTGTTGTTTTCAATTTCCGCATTGTTTTTCTATTCCGATTTCCAGGTCTTTATACGTCGATAGTTTTCAAATTCCTTGGTCGCTATGTTACAGTCCGCTGGGCAGCCATATCAATTAGTAGGAAAGTTTTTTCTTTTCGAGTTTTGACAATTATGTCCGTCTTATTTGCTTCAATCCTCCTGTCTGTAAAGATGGTGTAATCCCATAGAATTGTGATGACTTTTATTTCTGTAACTGGTGCTGGATGATCTTCATACCAGTGTTTATTAACATCTTTTCCAAAGTCTTTGCACATTGTCCAGTGTAAGTATTGTCGTACTCTATCGTGATGATTTTTATATTCGTTTAGCGCAAGTACAGAACATCCTGAAATTAGGTCTATGATTTCTTGATATCTGTCACAGAACCTGCATTTTGGATCCACACTATTATGTATTATATTTGCCTGTAAGTTTCTAGTGAAAAGACTCCAGTCTTGCGTTGCAAGAATAAAGCCTTCCGTTTTATTCTTTAATCCAGATGATAACTTTATCAACATTGGCTTTATTAGCCTCGTTCTGGATATTGGCCATGCAGAGGTTTCATCTGTTCAAGAGCTTTATCCTTAGTTTTCCTTTTCATATTTTTTTGCTGCAAGTGTTGGTTCGTCGTAGGTTCTGTTTTGGTTTTCTACAGAATCTACTAAACGCATATCTCGTTCATGATTGAATATTTTTCTTACTGTTTTTGTTTTGTTTGACTAATTGTATTATTCAATCCTTTGTTGATTCCATGCATGTTAGTAAATCAATACTTGATGTCTTGTATGACAATTCCAGATGAATAAAACATCTCCCACCTTCTTTACGGGGTATATATATAGACGGTCAGCATCAGCCTTTGGATGATGCATATTTCGCTTAGAAAGAAGCTTTCTTGTCTTAGATTATTATTATTATTATTATTATTATTATTATTATTATTATTATTATTATTATTTCGTTTCATTTCTGGTGTATACTCATTTCTTTCAGAGTCCCAACCAGAGAAGTTAGAAATGGCATCATGACATTTTCCACTGAGCATTTTTTGAGAAACCTAATCAAAAACTTAAGATCACACATATATAAAGATAGATAAGACCCTCCATAAAGGGGTGGGCTCTATACGTGTGTACAATGTTTGGTATTTCTTTAATGTTTTGGCAAACAACAATACCTTCAATGATTCTATCGGGACATTTTATCAATCAATCCGAGAGCTCCAACTGGAACTGGATATTATTATTATTATTATTATTATTATTATTATTATTATTATTATTATTATTGTTGTTGTTGTTGTTGTTGTTGCATCATGTAATCTGTCGTCTACACGCACAATGGAAAATGTTTGGAATCCTTAAATAATTTTATAATTGTATTATTTCCTTTCCCTCAAAAATCAACAAGGGTATTTATTTATTTTTTTATTTTTTATTTTTTTTAAGCTTAGCGCCCCGAGCAAGACATGAAGGCACTAGGATGCAGGGGGGTTGCAGAAGATTTGTAGCAAGAGCAGATAGGAGTGATAGAAGAAAGGATGAAGGGAAGGGTAGTGTGTAGATCAAGGTAACTGGAGATGTCGATTGACATTACATTTAAATAGTTGGAGATTATAGCTATCAGGGAAACAGTAATTGGGAAGGGTGTTCCACAGGCGAGAGGTGCGAGGTATGAAGCCACTGGAGTAGAAGAGACGGCTACATTTTAAAGTTTCTACAGTGTAAGGGTGAGATCGGGATGCCAGCCTCGTAAGGCGCTTGTATTCATGGAGACTGCGGAGCAATTGCCATGAAAGTATTTGTAGAAGTGACAGAGAGAGTCGACGGCGTGTCTGTGAGATAGTGGCTGCAGGCGATACGCCAGATCAGTAACACTGTTTATCGGTGGACGAAAGAAACCTATAACATATAGTACATACAAGTTTTCCTTCTACCGTAAAATATGACGGTCAAATTTAAGTCATAATTTACGCTGACTATATTTTCTCTGTGAGATATCTCGGACGTTTTTTTTTTGGAACTCGTTAGAAAGAAGACCAGTTTCCATATAATAAATTAGATCGTTGTCCAGTGTATGGAATTATTCAATAAGTGACAACCATAAGTGATAAACTGAGTTTCAAATAAGGTTTTGGAAATCTGCTGGCATTGATTCCTGTTTTGCTAATAATTAGCGTCAACATTTTCAATAAGGAAAAACGGTAAGCAACAAAAAAAAAAAACAAAAAAAAAAAAACAGAGCGTGCAAACTTAATGGAAAGTAAGAACAATCAGAGTGTATTAAGAAGATATCTCCGATTATTTTTAGACGACGTCAAGCATGCATATCGTATTTTTAGGGTAATACAAGCATACATCTTCGAAGGGAAGTAATTGAGATCAGTCTAACAGATTCATAGTGACACTCTGTCACGAGTACAATTACCTCATTAAGTAATTACTGAAATGGAAACTAGAATTCAGCACAAACTGATACCGGCAAACGTGCTCACGTTCTGTAAATATCACAACAAACAAGCAAGTCTCTATTTCCAGTGGCGAATTTCATAGTAAATACTTAATCCATACCCTGCACCAAAAAACAAATATTGTCTTATTGGGAAAAGAACACATTTTTGTCCCCTTTTACCAAAAACAATCCGTCATCACAAAAACCAGAATGGCGCTCACAAATCACAATGATATGTATCAAATATCAAAAGCGGCGTTTTTTTTTAATCATTTCATGTCAATCAAGGCAATAAAACCAATAAGACACAATTTGATTTCTGAGTTTGAGAGAAAAAAGAAAACAGTATTAAGGGGGGAGAACAATAAAAGGACAAGAATTATGGAGAGAGCAGATCCTTTTTTAATCCAAGCTTCTCCATTGTGGCATAAAATTGATTTATATTATGAAAATTATTTTAATATATTTTCTGTTTATACGTTATTTTTATAGATACAAATATTTCAGTAAATGCTCTGTTTATAATAAACAGTATTAACATTTATCGGCCTCTCGCAATATATGTTGTCATTTAATTACATCAACATACTCTTGGAGCAGATATGATTGTTCGAGAGAAATCATGGGAAATTTGTTGTTTAAAAACAGTAATTTGATATTGCGAACCAAACGCTTCTTCTGTAGCTCAATGGTATAGCACGTCATGCCGAATCAAGGTTCCATATGGGATATAGGTTAGACTCCTGTAGGAAGATACATATTTTCTATGAAATTTCTCGGACATTCGGGCCGGTAAATGTTGTTAATGCTGTTTATTATAAACAGAACAATTACTTAAATAAATCTATCTATCTATCTATCTATCTATCTATCTATCTATCTATCTATCTATATATATATATATATATATATATATATATATATATAAAATATTACTTAAATAACTCTCTCTCTATATCTATCTATCTATCTATCTATCTATCTATCTATATATATATATATGAAATATTACTTAAATAACTCTCTCTCTCTCTCTATATATATATATATATATATATATATATATATATATATAGAGAGAGAGAGAGAGAGAGAGTAGGGCCTTAACCTAGATAGATAAATATGAAAAATTGGGAGAGATAGATTGATAGATAAGTAGATAGATAGACTGATCTTAATACAGAAGGAAGTTAACCTTCATAGTTTGTCAATACTGATTTTCTTATTTTCAAAGATAATTTTCAACCTTAAAAAATCTTAAGCAACCTTAGTAATATTTAAAATCAGGAAAGCCTACAGGAAGTTTTGTTTCGTATTTCCGCTTCCGGTGGCTGTATATATGGTCACTCTCTCTCTCTCTCTCGCCAATCATCTGTGATATCTATTTCACGAGGCCAACGGCAAGTGACGCAGTCATCATAATGCAAATCAAATTCTACCGATTGTCTGCTCTAATGATTATTGTGCACGCGACGAGGACAGCCAGTGTCAGTCGCCGTTGAAAGCCGGTGACAGACTCGTGTAACCTTTAGGATATCTGTGAATCCCTGTCCACGCGAACGTTTAATAGATTTAACAATTATTTAATTGTCTCCTATTGCTTACATTCTTTAAAAAAAAAAAGGATAATTACGCGCACGAAGTCCGCATCGAGAGGCGAACAAGGAAGAGGGACACCGTCGAAAAATTCACCACTGTCACTTCCTCCCAATGAACGAGAATTACGGACAAACTGAAGAATTAGATACAGCAGGAATACGAGCAGAAATATCAATTCTTTTTATTTCCCCCTAACTTCACCATTACACAGGCTTTTTTTTTTCTTTGAACCTTCAGGATTCATTAAGTCCATTACTCCTGCCGTTGTCTTCCGGTTTCATGATTTAAGGTAATTTAAGATAAAATTCAACCTTTAAGTAGTAATGGGACGAAAACATCTTCGTGATGAATCTATGGATATATCAGTGTGGTGTAAAATTTTAGCGAGATAGATTGATAGATAGATAGATAGATAGATAGATAGATAGATATGAACAAATCAACATAGATAGATAAATAGATAGATATGAACAAATCAACGTAGATAGATAGATAGATAGATAGATAGATAGATAGATAGATACGAACAGACTGAGCTTGATACATAGAAAGATAGATATGTACATGCATATATATATAGATACAAACAGGTTGTGATAGATATATAAATAGATAAACAAAGAGAGAGAGAGAAAGTATAGATAGATAGATAGATACGAACAGGCTAAGATTGATAGAAAGATACATACATACATACATACATACATACAAATAGGTTGTGAAAGATAAATGGTTTGATAGAGGAGAGGGAGAGGGTGTAGGTAGGTAGTTACGTAGATAGATAGATAGTTTTAAACAGTAATAGATAAATAGATACACACAGGCAGACATAGTTTTCAGTGTGCCTTGTTCTTGCAAGACGTTGGCGACCACATTTCTCCACAATTTCTTATTATTTGTACTTCTTAGCAATGTTTATCGTTTAACTATATCCTCATTCTCAGTTCTAAGTTCCATTTACTTAAACTCGTTACACAACTCGTTATTTTCATTGTCATTATATACCGTGAGTGTTAAATTTTCCAAGCAATCTTTCCTCATTATATATCCTGGAAAAATTCAACGTCCTCGTTCTTTTTATTTTGATTTTACTAAAGAATTCTTCGTTACTCAGATTCTTCAGCCATAATATTCCCAGTATTCTGGTATTTCAGTTCTGTGAGGAAATTATCCAGCATTCATTGCCATTTAGGATGACTGGTCCTACATAGCAGCTCAGTCTATTTTTCTTTGTTTCTAATGAACATTTGCTGTTGCTTAATACTTTGCTTAGATTAAGGAAGACATTTTTGGCTATAAAGTTGTGTTTGTAATATTTTTTATAAATACTGTGTGTAATGAGTAAATTATCGCAATTACATAATTTTAATTTCGTGCACGAGTGTTGCTCGTTTTTGATTTTGTTGACTGGACAGCAGAGTAGGGTCGGTTGGACACCATGATTCAATTCACTCAGCCAGAAATTTGGAAACGGCATGTTGTACTGCTTAGCATTCGCGCCGAAAACCCCAGTACAGACATTTCAGCGTGTTTGAGTTTAAATATGAGGACAGTGCAGAGGGTCCGAAAAGATTTGGATGGATCTAATGGTCAGTACGAAGGTACAGCACCTCGGCCAACTCAACCTGATCGTTTTCATAACAAAATAACTCCCGTATTTGTTGGCGAGGGACTCAGACTCAACATGGAGGCCTACATCAAAGGCCTTGTGGAGGTAGTGCTGCCCTAGGTCAAGAGGCTAGCTGCTGGAAGACCCTACGTTTGATAAAAGGACTTCGCACCATGCCACACAAACAGAAGTACCCAGTCATGGCTATCATACAATTTCTGCGACCACATCACCCCTTACATCTGGCCATCTTCCTCTCCAGACTGCAAGCAATTTCATTATTATGTGTGGGGTGCAGTTGAGCAAGAGACCAAAAAAGAAAAAAAAATCCATATAACACCAAAGATGAACTGAAGACAAAGATAATCGCAGCTTTCAGCAATTATAAACAAGGACACGGTTCAGAAGAGATGCAGGAGATTCCGAAGTCGTCTGGAGGCCGTGTTTGATGCCAATTACGATTTTATTGAATGAATTTACCCTTTAGTATTTCAAGATATTTTTATGTAATTTTAGTAAATATATCTGTTAAAATGAGATGTCAGTGTTATTTTCATTTTTGAGTCATTTAGACGAAAATTTATCCATCGCACCATTTATGTGTCTATAGATATTGTGAAATAGATATATTTATGTGTGTATATGTCTATTTACACAAACCTTAGATAAAAGATGAAAGGAAAGAACATTTCAGAGATACAACCAAGCACTGATTCAAAAGTTTTTAAAGGAAGAAGAAGAAGAAGAAGAAGAAGAAGAAGAAGAAGAAGAAGAAGAAGAAGAAGAAGAAGAAGAAGAAGAAGAAAAGAGTATAAAAAATATGAATGTGTATTACAAGAAAATTAAAAATAAAATTAATTAGGAAGTAACTTTAAAGAGTTCTGGAAAAATAGAACTGATAAGAAAATGAATGAAAAAAGACAGAAGGAAAAATAAAGGAAGAAAGAAGAAAAATAATTAAAGAAAGAAAGAAAGAAAGAAAGAAGAAATACAGAAGCGGGAATTGGAAAGCAGCAATATAAAAAAAAATAAATAAAAATAATATGGAAGAAAATCAATGTGAAAGAAAGAAAGAAGGAAGGCAGGAAAGAAAATAGAAAGTAAAGAAGGAAAAGATAAAAGAAAGAGAGATTATTAAATAAACGAATAAGAAAGTAAGAAAATTAGAAAGAAGCACAGAAAGAGGAAAAGGAAAGACAGAAAATGAAATAAAGCAAAGGAAAAAGAAGGAAGATGAGAAAGAATGAATAATAGAAACAAATAAATACAAACCGAAAAAACCAACAACGAATGAACGATAAAAGAGAGAAAGAAACTAAGAAAGAACAAATTAATGGAGAATTTGTGAAAAACTCAACAAAGAACGAATGATTGAAAGAAAGAAAAAGAAAGAAAAAGAAAGAAAGAAAAATTAAAAGAATGAATTCATGAAAGAAAGAACAAATTATAGAAACATTTAAAAATAAAAATAAAAAAAACGAATACAAGAAAGAAAGAGAAAAAGTAAGAAAGAAAGAACAAATTAATGGAGAAATTGTAAAAAAAGTAAACGAAGAATGAATGTATGTATGAAAGAAAACGTTAAAAAAGAGAGAATGAATAAATAAAGGAAGGAAGGAATGAAGGGAGGAAGGAAGGAAGGAAGGAAGTAATGAAGGAAGGAAGGAAGGAAGGAAGGAAGGAAGGAAGGAAGGAAGACAAAAGAACATATAAACGGAATTTTTTTTAAATAAACAAAAGAATGAATGCAAAAAATAAAAAGCGAGTAAGGAATGGAAGAAAGAAAAAAAAAATAAATAAATAAAGAAAGAAAGAAAGAAAGAAAGAAAGAAAGAAAGAAAGAAAGAATCAATTAATGGAGAAATAGTGAAAAACCAAAAATATAGACAAATCACTTTAATGATAGGTAGGAAATAAATAAGGCAAAACACAGATTTAAAAAAAAGACAACCAGAAAGAAGGAAATATAGAAAGGAATGAAAAAGAGAACACAAAAATTACCAAGTAAGAAACAAAAAGAGACAAATGAATAATAATAATAATAATAATAATAATAATAATAATAATAATAATAATAATAATAATAATGAAGAAGAAAACAGGCGTGGAGCGTAATCTATTATCCACTGTCGTCCGGATCCAATTATCTCTAAACAAAAGTACCAATTTATCATTTTCCCACACGCACTGACACAATCTATTAAACACTTGTGCTTACAGCCACACAGTTAAGTCATAAATACATATCAACCTTCTTCATTCATATATTTACACAATCCAAAACGCACGCACGCACGCACGAACGCGCGCGCGCACACACACACACACACACACAGACAGAGAAACACACTAAATTTGCACCTGTATATTCATTTACAAGCATTGATATATTTGAAACAGTTTGCCAGCATATGTGGGATTTAAATGCACAAGGAGACGGACATATATGCATGCACCGACTCTTTACTACTCTTTTCGTAAAATTAAATAATGAATTCAATGTAAATATAAAAATAGAAATAAATATTAAATTTGCTAAATGTGAATTATATACTTTTAGAAACTTATAAATAATATCCTTTTGAGGATAAAAAAAACGGGCTCGCTTGAATGCAGTCTCAAATACCTCTATCTGTACATTTAAAAGCGAACGTACTTGACCCCTATTAAATTAATATACCATTTGTAGGAAAAGATTTAAAAGATATTTTTTAATCGGTATCATCCAAAGCAAGGCATTACAGCGACTAAGACGCAAGGTGTTACAATTTGTGGAGGAATTTGGAACAGAAACATTAGTAATGAGTAGAATGGGAAAAGACCAATCAGGAGGACAGTTGATAGCGACTGACATTGCATTTGAACGTTTGCAAATTAAAATTGGCTTGAATGCATCGAGCCGGAAGGGAGTTCCACAAACAAAAGGAACGAGAAAAGAAACTATTAGCATAGAAGTTACGACTACATCTAGTTAGCCAACGACATAAAAAATGCAAAAAAAATTGTACTCACGGGTGCAGCTGACACATTACGAAGACTTTTATATATGTAAAATATGTTTGATTTTAGGGTTTCTTTGTGTTTTTTTTTTTTTCAAAAATAATAAGTAGAAAATGTTATGAAGCCATATCTGACCTAGGTCTCTGGTTGTGACCCGGAAAGAGATGTCTATACGAAAGAAAACCAAGGAAATAATAATAATAATAATAATAATAATAATAATAATAATAATAATAATTTATATTATAATTCTACTTACCCCTCCTTTCGTTAATTAGTTCCTTCGTTAGTTCATACGACAGTTATGTCCCGCCAAACCCTCATAAATAATGGACTATTTCTCTTTGACCGCGTGAAATCACGGACCAGACATATTAGATTCGCTACTTGGTTTCATTAAGAAAATGAAAGAAAGAAAAGAGAGAGAGAGAGAGAGAGAGAGAGAGAAAGAAAGAAAGAAAGAAATAAAGAAAGAAAGAAAAGGGAAGAAAGATAGACGTGTTTAACGTCTGTTTCAATGAATTGAAAGAATTGTCAATTTGAAATCTTTTCATTTGTAAACCCTTAGTTATAAATACATTTATTCATAAAAAGGATTGCAAGTTTTCGGGTAGCAATAATAATAATAATAATAATAATAATAATAATAATAATAATAATAATAATGGGGACGACGATGATGATGTCAACTGAATATTAGAGGAAGAAAGAGGAACATTGAGCGAGAGGGACAGAGAGAGAAAAAGAAAGACAATAAGATTAAAAAAAAAAGAAATGTTAAAGAGAAAGTGCAGATGAAAAATTGTTATCTATATTTGTCGAGCATGTCCTCATCCGGTCCAGTGTGAATCTCATCCGATCTCATCACAAAAAAGCACGTTTCTCGATTTCCTTTTCTTTCCGGCAGATGACAATTTCCAATCCGCCTAGTTCTTATTTCGTCCTAAGCAATTTTATTTCGAATTTCATCCATTTATTTAATCTGATATTTTTTCCCTTTCAATTTGCCATTTTTTTCGATTATTTTTATTTTTTATTTTTGTTCTGGCAACTTCCAAGATAAGGAATGATTCTTTTCCTGGGAAGAAATGGGTTTTATATTTTGAGAAGGTTGTATTTTTCCAGACCCCGGTTGGCGTTTGCTTATTAAACGAAAAGATTTTGTTGAAGTGCGTGTTTCAAGTTTGGTCTGAATATTTGCGATAATTTCCTCGGCTGATTTAAGGTGCCCGTGTGCTTCTGTGCGTTTTTTGATGAATATGAAAAAGAGATATAATCCTAGTAGACAAACAAAGAAATTATAAAGACAGAAAAATGAAAAGAAAAAAAAAACGAATAAGAAAAAAAGGATTAAAAATTAAACCTTAAATAAAATAAAGGATGGAAAAATTAAAAAAAAAAGGGTAAGATTTAGAAAGAATGAAAGTAACAAGAAATGAAAAGAAGACAAAAGAAAGAAAAGGCAAAAAAGAAAAATGACAAGAAAGAAACAAACAAGAAATGAAAAGAAAGAAAGAAAAAAGAAAAAATGAAAAGAAAGATAGAAAATTAAAAAAAAAAGGAAAAGGGGAAGATATAAGCTAAAGAAAGAAAGAACGAAAGAAAGAAAGAAAGAAAGAAAGAAAGAAAGAAAGAAAGAATGAAAGAAAGGAAGAAAGATTAAAACAGAAAACAAAAAGAAAGAAAGAATTAAAAAACATTACGTCGAAAAAAGAATCGCATCAATAAATGAAAATGGAAGATATAATCATTTTGCAGAAAGAAAGACAATAAGGTAGAAAGAATGGAAAAGAATAAAAGAAAAAAAAAGAAGGAATGAAAGAAAGAATGAATAAGAAGACAGAAAGCATGATGGAAAAGAAACAAAGAAAAAAAGAAAAGCAAAAAAAATATACAATGAAAAGAAAGAAAGCAAGAATGAAAAGAAAGATACAAAAAGTAAGAAAAATGCAAATAAATAAATAAAAGTAAGCGAAAAATAAACGAAACAAACACAAATGAGAAAAAATGAAAAGAAAGAAAGAAAATTAAGGAAGATCGAAATGAAAAAGGACAGAATGAAAAGAAAGAAAGCAAGAATGAAAAACTGAACAATTGATGAAAGAAAGTAAGAGACATTATGTAGAAGAAAGAATAAAAGAAAGAAAATTTAAAGCTACGGAAAGAAAAACTTGAATAAAAAAGCAGAAAATAAAAAAAAAGTTTATTCCTTGTTTCCAATTTAGAAATTAGGTTTCTGTTTTCTTCTACAGTTTTCTCATTCTCTTTCACTTCCGGTTCGTTTATAGATAGATTCGCCTATCGTCCGTTCACACACTTCCTTGCTCTTTTGAAGAGGTATAGAGTTTTATCCTTTGTTTCCTGTTTAGGATTGGGTTTCCTGTTCTTTCTAAAGTCTTCTGATTCTATTCCACTCCCTTTAACCTCCTTGCGTCTTAGTGGCATTATCGCCATACTTCCCAGACTAATCTTACGTTGCTTAATAGGAGCGATTCTGGACGACTTCTCAAACCCGTTTTTTAACAGGCGTCTGATCAGAAGATTGGAGGATTTGAGGAGCGTGGAAACACTTCTTAATTGCTGTTGTCTCCAGGTTTACCCAGACCCGGGGTAGCAACATTGTGTTAGGATCCTAGCTATGGAAAAATAATGGGTCCACATAGAAAAACAAAACAATAAAATTGCAACATGATCTACGTTAAAGAACATCCAATGATAACAGCAAAAATGCAATATAAACACTAGTAAAAATGGTTGCTGATGACATTAAGTTTATAAGTTCCAGAAATTCATACAGTGATGTCCTCAATGGCACAGTGGATAAAGGCGTTGGTTAAGTGATAGGACTCAAAGAGTTGTGAGTTCAATACCTCATTAAGGCAGTGGAGAACTTAGAGAGGGGAATTAACAGGTAGCTAACATCCATTAGATGTAGAACTAGAACAGTTATCCCAGCGAGCGAAATAAAGGGTTTAGTTCGGCATTCCAACCACCGGAGTGTACAACTGCCGAAACGTTGTGATTGTGTAAGCTAACAATATATTTTAATATATAATCTAGTCGAAATACTCGCGCTCCGATGCGTGTCACGCATTTTTTTTGATGATTGATTTTAAATCATTGCTATAATCTGTGAAGTAAAATGATAGATTTCAGTATTACTCAATGTTCTTGCCGATGTGACCTCCATCTTCTGGCTTTCTCCTTTTATATTTTAGATAGGAGTCATTCGCTTGTTCAAATTTAAATTTAATTTAAATCAAAGGGAAAATAATTTTTAGTGATGAGCGTGTGCTCCCCGGGATCCCCTTTGATCAAAATGAAATTACTTATCGAAATGCCCTGGGTAATATAGAATATATATGATTATGGGGGTCTATCTCCAAAAACGTAGGAGTTCATTAACAAACAGACAGATGCTACAGTTTTATATATTGAGGAATTGCCAGCAATATATATTTATACCAAAATTATCAAAAATACATTCTATTTGCAGTTAAAGGCATATAATTGCCTTCAAAATATATTTAGTTGAAGCCATAAGAAATGTTCAAAATATAGTAATGAATTGAGTTATGCGTTTAATTCATTCCAAGACCGAGCTCGTTACTCAAAAGACTTGGTATCTCTAATCAAATTTCCACATAGAAATTAATGGGTATATTTCCGATCCGTTCCCGGCCCCTAAAAAACCACCACCGCTCTTTACACTTACTTTCCTCGGACCCATGGTGTCACTAAAGGGATTTTGCAAAATAATGGCTAAAAAAGATACAACACAACAGAGATCCTTCCAGAGCAAAGATGAACACGTGTACGGCAGATACTTAAGTGAAACATCAGGGATATATTACGCTCTTATCTCAAGGCAAACAATCGGACGAACTCCGGCTCGTATCTCAAAAACTCGTATGTCGGTACGGTCGTATCTCAAAACATTACTGTATTTAGATTTCGGCACTAAATAACCCATAGAGGTGTTGATATGCCGTAAAACAAAATCAATCGTCTTGTAACACATCTGATAAAGACAAATAAATAAAAAAAATTACCTGTCCTTTTAAATGCTAGATATTGCTGAAAAGTTCTGGGTCGAACCTAGTAAGCATCCGTTTACCTCGCGAGGAAAAGGTAGCGCCCTGATTGGCCAAAATTCAGACTTTTGATGGTCAAAGCGATGGTATATGGAAGCCGTCCGCTGCCCAGACTACATGCCCACCCGCTCTGACTCTCGACCGTGCCTACAAGATCCAAAGGATTACATTTGGCTGGAGGAATTGCCGACTGTTGACAGCCTTCGTTGTTCTACATATGACCGCAAGGGAGCGTAGGTCTATAATCAGGAATTTCCTTCCCCTAGGTGGACTGCCTTTCTGGGCTGTCGAGCTCCATCAACCTGAAGCAAATGGTTATGAGGCGACAACTATCCGCCTTCGACCATCCTCGTATACTGTATCCAGTTATCCTAGTGGCATAGAGCCTTTTTTTTATTTCTGTCATTAATTTCGATCTTTCCGTATTTCATTTGGTGTACTTAAGGTCAGTGGATTTTAGTATGCATCTATAGGTTCTTCAGAAAGCGCTTCTGGAAGAAGTTTCAGTTTCAGTCCTACGATATATACACTGCGTGCCAAATTATTATTGAGATAACTTTCTTCTAATATTTCAAAAACCATCCAATCAATTCACACAAAATGTTCACACAATGTTGGCAACACTGACCTGCGCAATCATTGAAATGTATTAATCCGCGCAATGTAAACAAACTGGCGCCATATTTGTTATCAGCATGGTGATTTGACCGTGCCAAATTATTATAAAGGTTTAGTAAAATTCCCAGAATTGAGCAAACAAAACGTTTATTAATGTTGCACATGAATGTTTATGATCAAAAGAAGCTAATAAATAAGATAATCAAACAAATAATAATAGATACAAACAAAGGCACAGTTTTAAACAAATTAATAGGGAATGTGCTTTCCCTGTTTTGAAATTACTTGAAAAAGTCGACGATCCATAGAATTTGTTAATTGTAGGATGCCATCTGCTGTAATGCCGTGAGATATGTCAAGAATTGCTTTCCATAACTCAGCGTTGCTCGTGAATTGTCGTCCGTTGGCGTACAGTCTTCGCTTCATGATGCTCCAAAGGTTTTCGATTGGGTTAAAATCCGGAGAATTTGCTGACCACTTCATATTTCGAGATCCATCGAAGCCTGTTTCAAATATTCAGTAGTCTTGTGAGCAGCATGTGAGGGAGCATTATCTTGCATAAGAAGAATGGCCCTTGTGAAGGCAACTCTTTGCCTTTTCATCCACGGTTCAAGATGCTCCTTCATAAACGCTATGTATGCATCAGCAGTCATTTTGACGGCATCTGGTACTCTCCATAGGCCCACTAATGTTTTTCCAATAATACCACCCAGATCATTATGCCTCCACCACCTTGTTGGTGTATCAAACGCTGATGGCGATTCTGTCCGTTCATTACCCAGCCTTTGCACCATCTATCTGGCCCATCAAGTGTTGCTCGAGTTTCGTCTGTGAACAAAACTTTAGAGAAGTCAATCTTCATATTGTCCTCGGTCCATTTCAAGTGACTTTGAATCTGATTTCTCGTCAACGGAGGTTTCGATACAAGTTTTACTGTTGTTGCTATTTCCCTCAGATACCGACACTGAGTACTTTTAGACACAGTAGGATCCCCATGCGACTGAAAAGCTCTTGACTGGTAAGTCCAGGGTTCTTCGTGGACTCTCGTTTGAGACGACGTGAAATAACACTCGGCTTACCTTTATCTGCTCTTTTGCATACTTGTGTAGGGTCGGTGGTGAACTTTTTCACTGTTTGATGACACATCCCTATTATTTTAGAAATATTTAGGGTAGATTTACCTTTTGAGAGTTCTGTGGTGATAGTTTTCTTTTCAGCATGAGTTAAACTGCTTTTACGGCCCATCTTTTCACTAAATTATTACACTTTTCTAATAATTTGGCACACTCAAATCTCAGTGCTGATAACAAATATGGCGACAGTTTGTTTACATTGCTCAGATCAGTACGAAAATTCCAGTGATTGCGTAAGTCAGTGTTGTCAACATTGTGTGAAAATTTTGTGTGAATTGATTGGACGGTTTTTGAAATAATAGAAAAAAGTTATCTCAATAATAATTTGGCACGCAGTGTATATATATATATATATATATATATATATATATATATATATATATATATATATGTGTGTGTGTGTGTGTGTGTGTGTGTGTGTGTGTATAACATCAATTTCCCAAGTATAATCTTGACCAATAAACTCATTTATAAACTCGAAAAATTCTTTAACTGTTCCCTCCTCATCCGGGCACAGATCCAAATGATGAAAGTCCAAGCACCAGTACAAAAAGGTATCTGTATATATAGTGTAACTGTGGTCCGATTTAAAGGGGTATCAGTCACACTGACGGACAGACAAAATTCGCCGTTTATTTATTTATTATTATGAATAACTTCTAAAATCTTGCAAAATGTCTAAACAGTTGCTTTTTTAAACTGCTTCTGGTTGCGATAAGAAATGTTACTCACCTGATCATAGGATTCAGCAGCTTGTAATACGAATGTACTAATCCTAAGATCTTGACTAGGTTAGCCGTTTAAAGCGACCGTAGCCCAATCAAATAAAGGAAATGATTAAAAAAGAAAAAAGAAAACACGAAAGAGAAAAAGAAAATAAGCAAACAGAATGAAACGAAGAAAGACATACTTGGTCTGTGATAAAACACAAATAAAATGACAATATAAATGAAGGACAATTCTTCTATTAATCATATCACCTCATGCAAGGTAGTAAAGCCACTAAGACACAAGGGGTTACTGAGTGTGAAAGAGTGAGAAAGGAACGAGAACAATAAAAGAAGAGGAATCAAGAATACGATTGACATTGCATGTAAATTTTTGTGGATGAATCTTGACTGGAAAGCAAGAAGCAGGAAAAGAGCTTCACGAGCGAGAAGAAGTACGAGAAAAGAAGCTGTTATCACAGACCTTACAGCAACATATAGCCATTTCAACAGTAAAAAAAATGAGACCTAACTGCCAATCTAGCGCTGCGCGCCAATTCATAAAATCTAAACACCAAGGAGGAAAGGTCATCAGAACAATTAAAATGAAAATATTTATATAAAACAAAGGCACAGGGAAGCTAGATGACGACGGTGCAAAAGCAACTGAAGCCGAGATACCAGGTGAGGACCAGTAATATTGCAGATTCTTCTGGTATTTTATTTCGTGATAGATTATTATTGCATGGTTAAGAGGGTCATTTCGTACACAAGATTTGGTTTTGAGAAGGTCGAGAAAAGGACAGATGTACAACCCCAAATTAGCTACGTTTCTAATTATTATACATAAGCCTTTATCAGCAATAAGATGTGTTTTAACAGAAAATGATAAAAGTGACACTAAAATCCAAAGGTAAAGTGAAATAAAGGAAGACGCCTTCCAAAACCTAAGCAAAGAATTAAGAAAAAAATCAAAATTTCGTTAAAAAGGAAAAAAAGAAGAGTGTTGAATGGAACGGAGAAAGAAAGACATACTTAGTCAGTGATAAAAGATACAAAAGAATGCGTGTATTAATTATTTTTTTTGACATATCACCTCATGCAAGGCAGTAAAGCCACTAAAACGCAAGGGGGTTACTGCGTGTGAAAGGACAAGGAAAAAGAAAGCAATGTAAAAGAGAAAGAACAATAGAAGAGGAATCAAGAAGACAGTAGATAACGATTGGCATTACATTTAATTTTTTAAGGATCAAATTTGGCTGAAAAGCATGAACCTAGAAGACATTTTCATATATTTAAAAACAATAAATCTATCTATCTATCTATCTATCTATCTATCTATCTATATATATATATATATATATATATATACATACATACATACATACATACATATATATATATATATATATATATATATATATATATATATATATATATATATATATATATATATATATATATTATATAAACGGTAAAAAGAAGAAAAAAATATTTCCCGAAGTGCCGACATTCGTGTTCAACAATAATAAAACTAAGAAAAGATGTAAATAACACAAATTCAACTGATTGGTAAAATCAAGGAGAGGAAAACAACCTTTACCAAAAGTCTTGGGAAGAAGAATGGTAAGCGCGTCGTCTGTCAGATATTGCTTTGCTAATAAAGTCTGAAGAAAACGTCTCGAAGTCTGCAGGAATCATTGATCACTAACTAAAAGCAGAAACAAGTGAATGACAAAGTAAGTGTCAAGAGGGCGGTAAATGGTAGATGCAAATGGAGCTGGCAGCGGTGATTCGTTGGAGTTGGAGGTGTGAACGGACAAAAAGTGTCTAACAATGCCAACTCGTTGATTTACGAAAAAGAGCAGGCGGAAAGACCTTTTTCATTTGAATCTCTTCGTGATGGATGAGATGTCGGTCTTGAATACAAAAGCCAGCCGTGAACCAAACAGTGTATTTCAAAAATACGTGAACGCGAAGAAAAGAATCCCAACAACAAAACAGCAATAAGACAAAAGAAAGTGAAAATATTAAACAGTGCGGACCGTTAAAACAATTGAAGCATCAGCTAGAAAGATTTGTAAAAAAAAAATAGTTGGGCGTCCAGGAGAAATTTTAAACAGAAAATACTGTACTAGCTGATTAAACACATTTCAGAAGAAAACAGACATTTTTTTTTTTAATTATTATTTTTCAACATACCCAAGAAACATTCTGCAGATGTCTTAAGCTTCTGAACTGGCATGTATCTCTCCAAACTCAACAACAACTGCCTGGCTGTTTGCCTGATTTCTATTAAGCAATTTACCCCAGGCAATGTGTGAGTGCCACTAGTACGCAAGGGACTACAGCGTGCGTAAATAAGGGAAAAGGTTGGATATAGGGTGGGGGCTGAGGAAAACATAAAAAGAAGAACGGAGGGGGATAAAAAAGAACAGGGATCAAGGTAACAGAAGATGTTGATTGACATTACATTTACATTTTTGAAGATTACAGTTATCAGGGAAGCAGGTAAGAGGAAGGGAGTTCTACTGTCGGGAAGTGCGAGAGAAGAAACTGTTGGAATAGAAGAAGCGGTTATATTTTAAACAAAATGGTGGAGGAAGATACCAACCTAGTAGCCCGTTTAAATTCATGCAGTCGGGGCATCAGTGAAAATAGTTCATCAGAGCAGATGTCAGGAAAATATTTATAGAAAAGACAGAGGGAAGTCACATTAAATCGGTGAGAACATATCTGGTGAGAACAATAGAATAATAAAGGCCTGATCATATTGCATATCCGTCTTTGCATGTTGTCGGGAAACTTGAGTTGAACAGCAGGCACACCAGACCATGGCAACAGTAATCCATGCAGGAATAAATGGTAGATTTGTAGATGTTAAGGATGGATTTAGACGAGAGAACCAACTTCCCTTGCGTAGATGCATCTATTGATTCAATCTAGTCGTTCCACCTCAGGCCAGTTAAAAAATGAGACCGAGAAGGCGAAGTGAGGCGTTCTTGTGGAGTTGAGTATCTATCTATCTATCTATCTATCTATCTATCTATCTATCTATCTATCTATCTATCTATCCCAATCTATTCATCTATCTATCCCAATATATTCCTATCTGTCTCTACCAGTCTATCTAGGTATCTATCAGTTTCCCCAACTATCAACGTACGCACAGACACACACACACACACACACACACACACACACACACACATATATATATATATATATATATATATATATATATATATATCGATCTGAATATGTCAATATCTTCTTTTCTCTCCCCCAACTCTACTTTCTTTAAATTTTAATATCCTTAGGTCAGTGTATTTGAGAAATATATTGATTGCAGGAAATTAACATTTCTTTTCATTGACTTAAAAATAATTTAAACAAAAATAATCAATCATTCCGACCTTTAACTAATTAATCAGATTTGAAATATTGATTTTTTGGACCACAGAAATTGCCGTCAATATTATTCCTAAAAAACAACTACGAATTTGTCACTGCTCATTCTGCATTTGTTGATGAGACAATGTATTAAAAAAACAAAATATAGTCAAGTAATGTTAAAAACATGATTAATCCAGGGTCTTTGGTATGGAAACGAGGTTGCAATAAACTCTTTGAGAATGACAACAAATTAAAATTCTCGTGATGAGTTAAATTAAATTCATATTTTTCTTCAAGGTTTTTAATAATCATTTTGAATATAGCTGCTACATTAAATTAAATTTTATTAAAATGAATTAAATAAAGAAAATAATATTTCAGTAATCAGATCTTTTAAATCGTATTATAAACATTTCTAATACTAATGAGGGAATTACAATATATACAGACTGACTGTTTCGCTATATCACTACCATTGCTTCAATCCGGGATCGAAACCCGACCGATTTTGAGTAACGGAGTAATTTTTTATCGTTATATAGCAGCTATAACTATTTTCTCGTCCAATTTTTGGATTGAATATTGAAGACTATTATAACGGTTATTTTGGCAGGATTGGTTTTCTTGGTTTGTTTATTGTTTACTTTATTTATTTATTCGGTTTGATTATTTTTACTTGTATTTTATGTATTTATTTTCTATTTTTCTATGTTCTATTTCGCCTTTTCTAACGAGAGTGCTTTGTTAATTTGTTTATTATTTGCTTGGGTTAATTTATTTTACTTGTTTTTATATTATTTTGTTGATTTTTGTTTATTGTTTTCAGTTTTCGATTTTTAAGTAGCGTGGTAAAAATTTGTTTCCGTGTCTGCATTTTGAGATGAGCTCAGATCATTTATTTAGTAATTTATTTTGGTCTGGGAAGGTAATAATAGTTATTTTTTTCCTCCAGGCAAACTTTGCAGGTTTTGGATTAATTGTTGTAGGCTGATGATCTTTTCCTTATTTTCCATGATATTTTTGGTGTGATTTGCGTTTTGTTTTTAATTTCCCAGACATACTTAGAAAGCATTGTGCTGTTCGCGTATTTACTATTTGTGAAAGATGTTTTGTGCGCATAGTTTCTTTGTTTTCAGGGTCTTCAGTTGCGCCTATGTATACTTTTACTTTATTATCTGGTGATTTTACCGTGGTTTGGTATATTACGTTATTTTGTAAGGCTTACAAAATAATGTAATATACCAAACGAAAATAAATAAATCAACAAATTACAAATCGCTCCTGCTAAAATAACCGTTAAAACTAATGAAAATAACGATAAATAAGCAAAAACAAGGAAAATAAGCGACCTATGCAAATCCCGAAATTTTTTACCACGTTAATAAAACATAGAAAACGGAAAATAATAAATAAATGTATAAAATAAAAAACAAGTAAAATAAATAAGCTCAAATAAATAAATAAATAGAAACAAGCCACTCCCGCCAAAATAACGGCCAGAATGGATTACCCACAATGCACCACTAATAATTTGGCACATTCAAATCACAGTGCTGATAACAAATATGGCGCCAGTTTGTTTACATTGCGCAGATCAGTACGAAAATTTCAGTGATTGCGCAGGTCAGTGTTGCCAATAGTGTGTGAAACTTTTGTGTGAATTGATTGGACGGTTTTTGAAATATTAGAAAAAAGTTATCTCGATAATAATT